>MNCI01016265.1:484185-499413 GCA_015680685.1 Gnetum montanum | reverse complement strand
TTCACACTTAGTGTATATGGGCTTCACACTTAGTGTATATGGTATTGTGATTATTTAAAATTTTATTTGATAAACTGCAACTTCAGTTTACCAGCATCGGCCCAAAATATCTCCAGACACCTGTCTTGATATGGCTTTGTGTCTTTGTTGCCGCATTCACCAAACTGGTATGCAATACTGAATGCATCGGCGTTGGACATGGCTACTGTTTTGGAAGGTAGGTTGTAGGAGGAGTGAATGACATACCACCTAAAAATTTGAAATAAGTCTTTTGGAAGAAAAAAGCCCTGTTTGGCGAGGAAGTAACCTGCACAAATTATTGGAAGTTACAGGGACGAGCTAGAAACGTGCCTGTCGTTGGAACTACTTCTTTGCAACCTTTGTTCTCTAGCCATGGATTTTTGCAGTGCACTCACAGCCAGACCTTTATGCAGGATCATTTTTGCAAATGCGCACGGAATAATACAGATCAGAATGTTAAAACGCAGGTTCAGATTTGGGGGCTTTCGGCGTCAGAAACCCTGAAGATCACCCTTCAATGGAACTATTTTCATATTGCATATTTTCAATGGAAGTAATTGCGTTCCACAACTTTCTCGATTGTACCTCTTCAATGGTGGTGCCTCCAGCAACAACCTGCTCCAGAAATCCACGCCTGCAGCGGCCGTCAACGACGACGAGGTGGTGAATGCCCCGGGGAAGCCAACATCTTTTGAAATCGAAGTTAGGGTTTCTGATACCTCAAGGATTTCACCAGATCACAGCCACGGCTAGGCAGAGATGAATGTTTTATTATTTTTTTAATCTATTTTTGAATCAATCCTGATGGAATTAGTTGACTGGGCTAAGGGTATCATTCTCAATAGCGGACATCGGCAGAGTCCTCTGTACCCGTTTTCATGACTGCCGCGGCCGCATGTTTCTGTCAGTATGCATAAATAACGTCGTGCTGGTGCCGCTGCTACCCTCTCCGCCATCACCTTCGACCGTAGCCAAAAAAAAATTACCGAAAATCGCAAACCTTGCGGCGGTACACATGCCCTGGCACATAGCGCTCATACCATGGTGAAAAATTCCGATGCTTTAATTTGTGCAATGCAACAGAAAAATCAACATCTCCATTCGGAACATGAATAAGGTTTATGTTTGTCTTTTGACATCCTTCTCTTAGTCTACGGGAAAATTTATTAAAATCCCCATATGTTGAGAAATGTGTGACAAGACCTCTTAACACGAGATGCAGAGCTAGTGCCATCCTAATGTTACCATTGAGCCATATCCATCTCTCTTTTTTTTTAAAAAAAGTAATAGAAATCAATACCTTTTCAGATTACATCTTGCCATTTTCAATATTTGTATTGAAATATTTTGAAAATCTCAACCATCTCATGTCTCTGTTCCATAAAATGGCTAAAATGTGCCAACAATTAGCCACTATAACACCATCCAATTGGTATAGTCTCTCATTTTCTTCTTTGTATCTTGTGGCTATGATGGATTTTTCTTGAAATATTCTACATCTTTTATTTCAAAATGATACAAATAGGTGAAAATCATCAAAATCAACCATAGGTAATAAGTTTTTGGGAAGGTAAGGGACATGATATATGTTGTAAATTATAATTATTCTACCATTACAAGATGACTTTACTTTACCATTACCATTAACTATACATGTTTCATCATTTCCAAGAAAAATAGGAGTAGACATAGCTTCATGGTATTCAGAAAACCGTTATCTTCTAGCCATGCAATGAAATTTGATTTTTGCATGATAAGGTTTGGTTTTATAAGCACTGATAATGATCCTTGTATTTATCTAGAGAAAGATTCATCAAGCTATTTGATGCTACTATTGTATGTTGATTTTTTGTTATTCTTGAATAATTTTTCAACAAATTGTAAGTGTAATAGGCCTCAATTATATTAAAATTTTTTGTAGGACAAAAAAAATCATTTTGAATTGAACCAATAACCAAATTAGCATGAATCTAACAAACAAGTGCATTAAGCCTTTCAAAGTACTTTACTTTTTAGGCTAAGATGTACTTGCTCATATTTATTTAAATGAAGTGATAAAGAATGTTTCCACCAATAACTAGGCATTTTGAATTACGATCTCCCTTCTTTTGTTACTTGGATAATAGTCTAAATTTTTGAGATGGAAAGATTTGAAAAATATAGGGTCTAGTTTCTTTCTTTTGGGTTGAGCTAGAGTTGAACCAGTGTAGACATTAATGCCAAAGAGTTTATAGCTTGCTCCCATTAACCACTTGGGCATCAACCCTAGAACATAGATATTTTCTTAGAGTATATTACAAATCAAAAACCTTTATTCTCATACCCTTAGAAGAAGTCGAATCCTCGGTGCCTCATTGAAAGGGAGATGTCTTGGGCCACTAGACAATAGGAGCCCACAATCATTCATCTTAATATCATAATAACAATGATTTCTTTAGTAGATCTGATATTTCTATAATGAATCTATTTGGAATTACATGCAATGTAATTAGATTCATTAGGTGATCCTTTAAGTAGATCCATTACTTATTTTTCATTCTATGAGTTCCCTCATGATTGATGTGAATCTATTACTTAGGAAATTTCTAGAAAATATGTTTTTGTGTAAATTTTAGGTCATTTACCTAGTTTCTCAAAATTTTTAAGTCATTTAAATCTAGTTTGAAAAGATCAAGGATTGAAAGGTATCCATGCACGTTATTTGTCAAATTTATTTTTGTTGGTAAAATTTCTTGATTCTATGATGGTTTCTAAGGTCCTTCATATTGGTGTTTTCAATCATCATCATGCTTTATTAATTATTCAAAAGTGGGTTTCTATTTTAATCTAGCATCTCTTCAATATCACAGTGTTCCTTGTTTTGTTGGATTGCTGAATCTTTCACTATTTTTTAAAAATGCTAAAATGGATACTATCTCTTAAATTTGGCTAATTAAACATTTTTAAACTTAGCTATAGCTAGTGGTTTTTGTAGAATTTAATACATGGTTGAGGTGGATCTTGATTCACTTAAGCGAGAAATTCTTGTGTGCTAGCGAAATTTAATATGCGTAAAAGGTTGTTTATTACGATCTTCCAAAGTCATGTTACTATTATCATTGAAAGTGTTATATGTTTGATTCACATATTTTTATGTTGTGGAAAAAGGCTATGCAAGTACATCAACACCAAGCTACTACAAACACTACTAAGGTTTCTTCTACAAATGTTGTAGATCTTGCTAAGGTTTTTGCCTTTTTCCTTTTTTACAAAATTATAGTTCTTTTGGTAAAATCCTTTTCTCTTTGAATTAAATAAACTGACTAAATAGAGAGAGAGAGGGATTTGAACCCTTGATATGACATTATCCATGCAACATATTAGCAAATCACCACATTAGTTTTCTTAGCCATCTCACCTAGATGGAAGAAGTTTTGATTTATCTATTAAATAGATAAAGTTGTCAGAGAAAATTAATGAACAACAGGTACCACCTATGTCCAACTATACAAATCACAAGTGTTGGTTAGTGATTCAATTGAATTCCGTGAACTTAGTTACCTAAGTTGCCAATATTTCTAAATAGTTGTGCAATTGCAAATCATTGTCTTCTTAATTCACACTTGTGTTTAACTGTGCATATGATTAAGTGTGATTGAGGCATAAGATATTTATTTTTATAATTAATTTTAATATATTTTTATCCTAATTTCTAACCAATGGAATGAAGATTTATGATTAAGTTAATTAACTATCCTTACGTGGAATAAGTGTTCCCACTTACTGTACACATCCTTAACTTTTATTAATGCTGCTAGGTAACTAAGTCTATACTATTGGGTGTACCAAGTATTTAGTACTAAGATTACCAATTGTTAATACGTTATGCTCGAAGTGGTCATACCCATGTATTTATAATTAATATAATCAATTACTTAAGAACATGAATGTAAAGTGCATATAAAGTAAAGTACTAAAAAGAAATAGTAAACTAGTTTAAGTACTACAGTGGATGTAGGATATATCGATTTTATTGTCAATTATATCAATGTATCTAGGTACATGAACACTCAAATAAAATTCCATACAATCTCATAAATCCACTTTGTAAGCACTCAAAGGAAAAATATTCTAACTCTCGAAGGAAGAAACTACAAGAGTTTAGCTAAGACTAAGACTAAAATGTGCCATAAATGCAAGGGTGCATGCATTTATATAGGCAATAACGACATCAATATCAACATATCTGCATCAATGCATCCTAACATGCATTGATGGGGATACATCAACAAGGCTATGTCGACAGGTAGGCGTTGATGCACCCTATCTTATTAATGGTTCATCATATTTGCACAAAAAATTTAAAACTCATCTATGAGTAAACAAAATTGGGATTGAGTTTCTTACAAAATTTGGGGAGGTATAAAAATTTATTTATAGAAAGAAAGACAAACTTCCGCTAACTAACTTTGAATGCTAGATTGTACGATTTTTACAAAAATTAAGTTCTTTTACAACAAAATTAAATACTTATAGATAAAATTGTCATAGGTGCATGTTGGATGATTGAAGATGGTATGAATTCTTAAATTGTTACTAAAGGTGGAGGCTCTTGTAGTTTAGATGCTCCTTCATCACATCTTGGTATTGCTGGAGGCTAAGGTTGACTTGCTAACGTTGGCACATTTTGCTCATTTAATGGAGCAAGCTTTATGAGGTTGGGGCACTTTAAGGGGAGAAACTTGGGAGAATTATTGAAGATCACTTGTAAAGCATGACTTGCTAATTACATCATCAATTTCACTGCTTAGTTTAAATCCTATGAGTTCTTTTCTTTTCATTTTATCTTAATTGCTTAGCTAATAGTCTAGATAGTACTATGCTTAACATTTAATTTTTGGATTTTTTCATTACTCTTATAGCTCTATTTTTGTGTAATTCTAGGCTTCTATTTGGTTGCCATATAAGAGCTTATGTTGTCTTTAAAAAGCATCTTGAGCAATTTAATAGTAATGCCTTTATCAAAATTACCTATTTGAGTTTAGAAGGTCTAGAAAATCTTTAATACTATGAGTTGACTTGAAATAGCTTCATTTTTAAAAAAATTTTATTGCCTTAATATTTCAATCTTGAAATTATGAAATTTTTTGATAGCTCTATTGTTTGCAATTCTTGACAACTATTAACTATTCAAATAAAAGCTGGTACTTTGTTGTTTACAAAGTGTTTTGGTTATTTAATAAGAGTATCTTTTGCGAAATTGTTTGTTGAGCTCAGACGGTTTGAATAATTTGTAATACTTAGATTAAATTGGAATAACTTTATTGCAAAGTGTTTCCTCAGGTTCAATTTATCTCACTTAAATGTTTGAGATTTCACACAAATCTGCTTTCTTTTCTTTTCTTTTCTCTTTCTAAAATCCATTGAATCTTGCTCTATTTATAGTTTTCTTTTGGATCGTTCTCTCTAGGGAAAATTAGGAGTAGATTTCTACAGAATTGTGCTTAAGCATTTTGGTGAAATTTTATTTGTTTCAAGCAATGTATTATAGGGATTATATAGACTAAGTGACTTGACAAAATAGGAATCCTTAATGACTCACAGTACTCAACAAGGTTAGCTAAATTTTTATTATAGCTAGTTACAATTTCATACACAAATCCAACCATCTCAACATTCATAACAGCAACATATATTTACATTTAGTTTGCTCTATTACCACTGAGTTTATTTAGAGGTATTTGGGCATTGGTGTTTCTAGAAGACCAAAAAACACCTAAATCCAAGTTTAAAGGAACACCTTTGTTTCTCATGATTCCAATTGCAAGATCGAAGGTCAACATTTGTAGTCCCGAATGGTCGCCAATAGTTCTTTTTGGCAGTAGAAGGAGGACAAGAAAATTTGTTACCTAAGTTCATTATATTCAAAGAGCCTAATAGTCCTAGCATGCTAATAGTTCTTTTTGGTGCTAGAAGGGCTAGAAAGAAAATTAGCTATTATTTTGAGCTAATGACCAAATAGATTAGTAGTTTAAAATATTTTGAAAGTCCTAAAGAATTTTAAGATTATAAGACTAATTATTCATCAGAAGAAGAATAGAAAAAGATTTTTGAGTTTGGAACAAGTAGTGGAGTAAAAACCAGAAGGATAAAGAGTTCACCTCTTCTATTTGATTTGTTAGTCTATAGAAGAAGGTTGAAGAAATATAAGAATTTAGCCATCAAAAAGAATCCTAATAAGATGGCAAATCCACAACCAGTGAGTCCTTGGTAAGGAGTTATAACATTAAGGTTCAAAAATTACAATGATATTCCTAAGGCAGTTTACAAGTATTTTCTTGAACCTTTTATTCTTGAAAAATCTTACTTAGTTGAAGAATACCTTCACGTATTTGAGTTAGCTTTAGTTCATGCATATATTCAACACCAAGACCAAGCTTGTAGGTTGTTTGTAGCAAATGTAAAGGCTATGGCTCAAATTTGGTATTCAAACTTGCCAAGAAATAATATTTCAAGTTCGGATGATATGGAAAGTCTTTTCTTAGCCAAGTTTGGTAATCAATTGGATCAACAACAATTGTACTATGGGCTAGTACAAGCTAAGTAAGAAGTTAAGGAGATAGTTTTGGGTACTAATGCTGCAAAGGATAACATGAGGACTAAAGAAGTGGGAGCATTGATAAAATAAGAGGAAGAGAAGAAAGCTTGGGTTACATCAAAAATTAAGTATGATAGAATCCAAGACAAGAGGATTCCTAAGAAGGTCACTATGACCACTCTCTTTCCTTCTACTGGGTAGGTTACACTAGGGCTTCACTTGTATAGTTTTTCATTTCTGTTTCTTAGGAATGAGGTTTTTATACCACCGAACCTTAAGTTCAATGGAAATTTTTCTCTAGAAATATTTACTATTTTCCATTGTAAAAAGTTCAATAAAAAGCTTCAATTATAGTTTAGTTTAAAATAGGACTTGCATAAATTTCTTTAAGCATTTTAAGGAGGGCAAGAACTGTTGGCACATTTTGGTCATTTAATGGAGTAGGCTTTATGAAGCTGTGGTGCTTTAAGTGGAGAAACTTGAAAGAATTATTGAAGATCACTTGTAAAGCATGGCTTGCTAATTACATCATCAATTCAGGTACTTTGTTTAAATCTTGTGAGTCCTTTTCTTCTTATTTTGTCTTAGTTGCTTAGCTAATAGTTTAGATAGTACTGTGCTTAGCATTTAATTTTGGGATTTTTTGATTGCTCTTATAGCTCTATTTTTGCACAATTCTAGACTTCTATTTGGTTGCCATATAAGAGCTTATGTCATCTTTGAAAAGCATCTTGAGCAATTTAATAGTAATGTCTTTATAAAAATTACCTTTTTGAGTCTAGAAGGTCTAGAAAATCTTTGATACTTTGAGCTAACTTGAAATAGCTTTTTTTTTTAAAAAAGTTTATTACCTTGATATTTCAATCTTGAAATTATCAATTTTTTTGATAGCTCTAGTGTTTACAATTCTTGAAAACTATTAACCAGCCAAATAAAAGCTTGTACTTTGTTGTTTACAAAGTGTTTTGGTTGTTTAATAAGAGTGTCTTTTATGAAATTTCTTGTTGAGCTTAGAGGATTTGGATAATTTGTAGTACTTAGATTGAATTGGAATAACTTTATTGTGAAGTGTTTCCTCATGTTCAATTTATCTTGCTTAAACATTTGAGATTTCACACAAATCTACTTTCTTTTCTTTTCTCTTTCTAAAATCCATTGAATCTCGCTCCATTTCTAGTTTTCTTGTGGATCTCTCTTTGGGGCAAATTAGAAAAATATTTTTGTAGAATTCTTCTTAAGAATTTTGGTGAAATTTTATTTGTTTCAAGCAATGTATTATAGAGACTATATAGACTAAGTGACTTGACAAAATAGATATCTTTAATGACTCACAGTATTCAACAAGGTTAGTTGAATTTTTATTATAGCTTGTTATAGGTTCATATGAACACCCAACCATTTCAACATTCATAACAACAACACACATTTACATTTAGTTCACTCTATTACCACTAAGTTTATTTGAAGGTATCTGTGCCTTGGTGTTTCTAAAAGATCAACAAACACCTAAATCTAGGTTTGAAGAAACGCCTTTGTTTCTCATGATCTCAATCATGATACCTAAAGGAAAATGTTGGTAGTCCCAAATGGTCACCAATAGTTGCTATTGCCAGAAGCTTGAAAGCATCCAGAAGTGCTTTCATTTTCTTTTCCTTGCTCTATGGATCATAAATGATCCATGAAACTTCGTCGATATGGGTTGGTGCAAGGATATTCCATGGAAATGACATTGAAGGAAATAATTCCTTCATGTTGTAAACTAGGATATGAAGGTTTTACGTTCAATGTTGAATGTCTTCACAAGGTTTTGTAACCCTTGGTAGTCATTCATCCTTGTTGCTAGGTTTTCTACAATAGATCATTGGTTTGTGAATCTACTTTTAAGAACTTTAAGCTCTACATTAGCTATCTCCAATTTTTGTTTAGTCTCTTTGTGGAGCTTGAATCATACCTCATAGAGGAGGTAGGAACTAACAACTTATTTCTTCAACTCTATTCTTAGCCTCCTTATTGTCAGCATTCCCAAGTTTGCATAATAGAGGTTGGTAAGCTTCATGCATTCTATCATCTTCATGTTCTACAACTTCTTTAGGAAAATTTCTGCCTTATCGTACATATTCAATCCATTAAAGATGGGCTACAATATATCACCTCATTGTTGGAGAGCTTTATTCATCTTTGCCTTTATCAAGTGTATTTCTTTTTCATGGACCTCCTTGAGTAGACCGACATGGTTCTTGTAATGAATTTTAACTCTTTCAAACTTCAGGGCCTCATTTTTCTAGGTGGCTAATTTAATTATGATCTTTTAGTAAAGATTACAAACTTCCTCCATTGAGAGATTTTTATTTTCTTCTACCAACCTTCTCAAATCTAGGTTCATCTTGGCAAGCTATTCCTACTGCTGGTATATAAACTCAACCAATTAGTCCTTCTGTTACTTAATATTTTATAGGTGATGGTTATCATTGAGTAGGACCAAGTTCTCTTTTCAAATCTATGATAGATCCTTTTTAGTGTTGTTGGTCATGGCCTCTGACAGGAATGCATTAAAAATTATCATCTTCTTTACATTCTTGGCCAATTGGAGCATTTGTTGAAGCTATTAGAAAGCTTCATCTCAGGTGAGATTTATCTTGAGAATAATAGAATTGGAGAGACAGGCTCACAACTTAGTAACTTTGGTAGACAATCGTTGATTAGCAGCGGTGGCCTCCTCAAGGTGTGCATTTATGATCAATAGCTTACCCATTATCTCAACAACTATGATTGTTTACTATAATTTCATCCAAGAGATCAAAGATTTTTGTAAGCAGTTGCCTAGCTTGAATTAGTCTTTCCAACACCTCCTCATGTTGGGCAATGTTCATCTAATCACTTCCTACTTCTATGGATGCATGGATATTTGCCATGGCGATGATGTCAGGTACCAACACCATAGGAGCATTAAGGGCTTCAGCAACCCTATTAGCCACAACCTTTGGTACCATCTCTTAGTCCTTATACGACATGACTAGGACTGTTGCACCATTACCTTCTTTCAACATGATAGAGAAAGCTGCAACATATCTTGATATCTTAGGGAATGTTTGTCTAGGAATGGACACTGTGATCTCCCTCATAATTAGATTAGGCTTGGTGGACTCTTAGTTCCTTTGTGCGGAAAAGAGCAGGGTTTTTTTCACTATCTAGCTAACTTATGATTTTGATGACCTCATTAAGATGGCTTATAACTACACAATAAATGGAGGATTTTCCTCCACTTGCAAAGCCTTACTATTACTATAGTTGTTGCTCTCTAAGTTTTTAGAGACTTTTGACAGCTATGAGCATATCTAGTGTAGTCTTTGGGGCTATAGGTGGTGATGGTGGCTGCTCCTCTTCTTGTAGCTTAGTCACTATATTATCTTTCATCATTTCTTGCCAAGATGTAGTAGGAGCACATTGGACCATATCATTGGAATAATGAGCTATTCCTCCTCTTTTGCAGAGTTTACGCATTAGCTAGGAGAAGGTAAGTGTCTTCCTACCCTTCTCATTTTTCTTAAAACAATTTTCAATTTCTAGGAAAATGAGTTGGGACAGGTTGACAGGGAATTTCCCACTGAGATCAGAATATACTCTAGTAGAGAAGGCTATTACCTTATTGGGCCTCATTGTTGGGTTTAGGTGATAGGCCACAATTTTAAAGTATGCTCTTCCTACCTTTTTGAGAGCACTGTACTCCTTATGATCCATTGCATAACATCATTGAATCCACTCCTTTTTGGCTTTTGTATCCACTTGTTTTGATATGTTGGCTAACTTTGCCCTTGTGTTTGATAACTCAAGGACCTCTGCTATGGTCTCAATTGAGTAGGAGATGATTATATCTTTAATCATTATTGATGCATATCCTTTTTGGTTGTTATAGAATAGATAAGTCTCCCCCATGTACCATTCTCTGCTAATAGAAAGAATGGGTCATAAGGAAGACCCTTGTAGTAATGTGTGGATGTCCTCTAGTGCTAGCTCCAAGAATGATCCAAATTTCAACTCTTGCAAGATAGAACCTTGGACCTCCTTGGTTCTGATACGTTCCAAACAGGCTTTTATGAGGGTGACTTCCAGGCTAGGCCTTGGCCTAGGAGCCTCATCCTACTTGGATTAGTCTATCTTCATAGTAAGAATCTATCAGACAGATTCTAGTTTCAGCTCTTTTTAAAGATATCTTGTGACATGAGTGGCTTCAGTAGCTTGCTCTTGGGGTTGCTGCAATTATTGCTATTGTTGGCTCCTTCCTCCTCTAGGTTGCTTTTCCTTGGGCTACGAAGGCCCTTCCACTTGTGTTCCTTGTTATGGTGCCATCTATGATCATAAACATAACTCATAATTAGTTATTTAATTCATAACCTTTAGTTATTTAGATACCTTTCTTGTTAGATTAGGTTATGTTTAGTTGTCAAGTGTTAAGAGTTGATCATTTGAATGCCTGTCTATGATCTTGGCTAGGTGTATTATTTTAATATTATTTTATTCAATAGTTATTGGAGTTTTTTTGTTAGGTTCAATCCTTTATGATAAGTAATTTAATATTATTTTAATGGATTGACCTTGGAGAGTTAGAAAATTTTTGAAAAAGTTGTTGCAAGAAATCAAAGATTTATATTCCTCACGATGTAGAGCTTACCTTTAGTCGCATAAAAATTGGGTGAAAATGGGTAAGCGTTTTGTGAGTTAGGAAGCTTGGAAGGTTTTTGGAGTCTAAAAAATGAAAAATGTCTTCTTGCTTTGTCAAAAATTGATGTAAAAATGAGCTAAGTATTGCACATATTTATAGTATTTTTATTATGCGTTGATAGGTATGCATTAACTCATCCCACTGTGTCAACGTAGCTATACTTAGCTATTTTTTACTTTAGGAAATGGAGGAATTTTGGGTAAGTTTTGGAATGAAAAATAGCAAAATGGAAGCCAAAATGATGGAGAATAATGATAGAAACATAGAAGAGGGTAGCTTTAGCTAAGAAGAAGTAGCTTAAGTGGAGTTGGATGAAATTATGATGTCAAATAGAGAAAAATCGGATGATGGAATGCTATCTAGATGATTAATTAAACAAGTGATCTTGGGTAGGGAATTTAACTAAAATTATACAAAATAGATGTAAGTGGATCCTCCCCAAAGTAGCCATAACCCTCTAATGCCCTTGCATTCGCTCATCACAAGGAGTCCATGGGCCCTAAGGATGATGAATGGTCAAGTTAAGTTAAGTTCCATACCTAGAAATAATTGTTCAAGGGTTATATGATCTAGCAACAAAACTAAACAATTTTGTATGATATGAGGTAGTGAGAAGGTAAATCATGAATGAATAAATGGTAGAGAAAGAGAATATGGAAGAGATCATTGACATCCTATTTACACAAGATTCTTTGTGGAATTTATGATTAAGATGATCCAATCATAATTTGTTCCGAGTCAAGACCAAGTCCATCATACTTTTAGGGATCTCACATTGATGTATGCCCTATTATATTGATCAAAAGTCTAGGAAATATCCAAAGGACAACCATCACTCCAAGAGAAGAAGATAATAGAAGAAGGAAGTAGGTAGGACCTTAGGCATGGGTAACATGTTTTTCTAGCCTCATAACCAATGCTTATAGCCCATTATTTAGTTTAAGGGATGTGTTTTGAATTCTCATGTTTCTTTGTTTTTTTAACATGAACCACATCATGTAAAGACATGCTTCCTTTTTTTGTCGACAGTAGGAGTGATGATATACTAGTGCAGTATCATAATGGTGTAGGGGGGCACCTCAATAAATCCCAATAGGATCCAATCAACAACGTCTAAGTAGAGCTAACTTAGAAAATAAGAAAAACATAATAAAATATAGAAAAGTTTCCTTATATTAAGAAAATTCTCAGAATACATTGAAAATACATCAAAGATGAAGAGCCAAGCTTGACTCACAACTCTCCTAAGGATCTTAGAGATCATACTTATCCCCTCTTAATCCTCACTAGCTCACCATGGAGCCCAAGCTCAAGACAAGACACTTATAAGAGATTCCATAAACCTCTCTCAAGTGCTCTTTCTTGTCTCTCTTAATGTTCTTGCACAAGCTCTCCTTCATCAACTCTCATGAGCTCTCTCTCTCTCTTGATCATGGTCAGGGTTTGGACTTTGGCCTTGGGTGCTAATAATGATAACTTACATTAATATTTATAAGTAATTGGAAGATAAGAATCCTAGAAATCTTTTCTCAACTCAACTTGAGGTTCTGTAGATGTTTCCCAAGTCTTCTTACCTTCTCCTCAACTATTTTCATCTTACTTTGGCTATTTTATAAATTGGGATGGACATCTTTGGAAGTTTTTCCATCCTTCTAGGTCATCTCTAGCTTTGCTAGGATGTCTCCTATGAAAACCCAGCTCTTTGCTGAGGTGTCGGTTATTTTTCTAAGATGTCCCATCTAGTCTTTGGATGTTCCAATTCTAGTGTGACATCCTACATGAAATGTCACCTGCACAGTTGGGACATCTCACCTAGAATGTTCTAATTTCTGGTGGGACATCTGACCTACCATGGCCAAACACAAAAATGCTTATTTTGATGGTTAAAATCTCCAGATGCCTCTAAACAAGTTCCCAGAGACCTTGGAACCCCCTAAACTCATCAAAATTAGCTCAAAACACCTCAAAACATGCTAAAACATCTAAGAATCATCCTTAAAAAATCAACACAAGAAGATACATATTGACATGACACACTTGTCCATGTCTTCTTCAAGCCTAAAATCTGTAAAAAATTCATGTAGAGTAGAATAAGGGGATTGGAAGAGATGTCCCTACACTAGCTCTTCCACCCTTAAAAATGTCATGCTTTATGGTCTTTCACAAGTTAGAAGGCATCATGTTGCCATGACTCAAGGCCAACACAATAATCATGATTCAATGCATTACAAACATGAGAATGAGTATCATTGGAGGTTTTGGTCTTGAGCTTCACTTACTCATGGAGGCTTGTCCTCATGCTCCATCATGCTTTCCTTCATTTGAGCATCTCCTTGGAATACTTCCATTGCATTTTCATAATGACTCAAACTTGCACAAAAATGATACAAGAATCTAGAAAAATAATTATTAGCATAAATCCATGGAGTAGGCCTTCTTGTCTTATCTTCAAATAGCAATTACATTTCTCCACTTGCTACCAAATGATCTTCCTTTTTCTGCCAGCATGTCTTTGCCAATACAAATTTTAGTCCAGCATCTATACGTGCCCAAAAGCATTAACTAATATACTACTGCCATCAACATCCAAGATTGAACAATAGTACCAAAATACATTTTCTCACTCATATGAGACTCCACACAATCAATAACAACATCTATATCAATTGCATCCTCTTCAACATCAAAGAAAATTTCATCATTACAAATAGCATTCACCCTTATGATCTCCATACAACCAGGAAGCATCAATGAAGAATTCAAATTACCAACATCATTGTCAATAATAGTGGACAACAACCTAAACTTATGATTGCCTTTCCTTATAGTCTAACTTTTATTTTCACCATCAAAGATGGCCTTGTTATCATAATTCCATGGTATACCAAATATGAGGTCTGAACAATCAATAGGCAATACATAATGAAACACCATTAATTTCAGCTTAATACTTTGAATGAAAATTTATTTCTTTACGATTCAAAGATGGAACCCAGTTAAAGCAAAGGTAGAGGTTGCAGATGCGACTGTTAGGAACCATTTGCAGATTAGACCAAGAAACATCCACAAGGTTCAGAAGCCGCAGCGTTTCTCTATTCTCCTGCCTGTACTGGCAGCACAGCCTGAGCTGATTGATATTTCTCCAAATTTTCCATGAATCCCCCTGCACCTACACCAACATGGCAACATCATCAGCAGCGCAGCAGCCAACCATGAAACACCAAACTTGCAGGCGCTTGAGCTGCCTTGCTCTTCTGTTGTGCTCCTGGGCCGCCGCCGCGGTCGCTGTAGATGTCAGGAATTATGGAGGGACGGCGTCCAAAGATGGACCGAAGATGTACATCATTCACATGGTGAATGAGCAGAGGCAAATGCTGTTCGCCGATACGCAGAGCTGGTACGAATCCCTCACCGAAAAGAATAACCTCGTCTACCGCCACGACACTGTCATGTCCAGCTTTGCCGCCCGCCTTACTCCGCAGGAGGCCCAGTCCGTAGCCGCGCAGCCCGAAATCCTGTTCGTCCGCCCCGACTGACTGGTCCATCTGCACACCACCCATTCCCCAGCTTCCACGACGAGGGCATGCTGCCGGCACCGAAACGCTAGAAGGGCCGCTGCGACGGCTCCGGCAACTTCACCTGCAACAACAAGATCATCGACGTGCGTTACTACAGCAAAGGCTTCGAGGTCGACGGCAGAAAAACCAACGCCACCAACCTTTTCTCCACGCTCGACTCCATGGGCCACGGCTCCCACACGGCCAGCACCATCACCCGCTGCTGCTCCTCCTGCCGTCGCTACATTGCTGTTCCGCCACCGTCGCCGCCCCTGCTGTTCCCGCTTTCTGCCGTCGTTTGACTCCTGCGCCACCCTGCTTCGCGTCTGATGCTGCCATGCCCCCAGCCGCCG
>MNCI01016265.1:465739-477644 GCA_015680685.1 Gnetum montanum | reverse complement strand
TCCGCCATGACATGAAACTAGCATCCAGAGTCCACTAAGACTATAAACTAGTTTGCCTCTTCATAGTCCGCCATGACTATAAACTAGCAATGCACCGTCTGCTACGATGCTAAACTGGCATCGTCCAAGGGGTTATGACGTAAAACTAATCCACAACAGTCCGCTAAGACTATAAACTAGCGACATCATTGATGAACAGGCAAAATTGGAAAAGACATGTTGTTGCAGTTTGCTGTTCCTGTTCCACAGAGACTTGTTGCATGATTCATCCCATGGGGCCTAATGAAATTGATGTTGTTCATGATTCTGTTTGCTTTGAAAGCTGCACGTGGTGACTCCATCTCCTTGTTTAAAGTGTTTAGCTGATTGTTTCATTTGTGGTTTCCTTGTCTTCTTGGAGTTGTGTTTGCAGGATGACACTTCTGAGGCGTTCGTGCATAGATGCACTTCATCATGATAACAAGGTATCACACTTTTCCTGACGCACGCGACTGGGTTAATCAATCCGTTCATAAGTACATTCCCGACTCCTGACACATTCCCTATTCCCCATCATGCTCCCCTTAGCCTATTCAATTACACCCGCCTTGATACATTCCACTCATCTCAAAACTCTTGGTACACTGTTGCACACTATAGCTCTTTAAACAGTTGTGATGCAAAACACAATACACCATAGTATATCATGCAAAATGCAAGTGCTCAAACACAAGCATGGTACAAAAAGCAAGCTCTTTCAAAAAGATTGAAAAGAACAAGAAAAGAAAAAAAAAACAAGAAAAAAAACAAGAAAAGAAAAAAGAACAAAAAAAATGGTCAAAGAGCAAAATGCACGGAAAAGGTCTTCAAGACCTCATTGACATCATAAACAAAAGACTATTGGCCATTCTCATACAAGCCCCAGGCGAGAAGGCAATTGTCTTAAAAAACAGTTACACTTGTGTCTCAAAGAGACCATGTTGCACATCACTGCGTGGCTTTGGCTTTTTACAACGGGCCTTGAAAATACTCTATAAGAGTCCCGTTTCTCCAAAGAACGCACCTCCTATCTCTTGGTTCCGAGTCTGCCGAAAAAAACCGGCTGTTGACAAGGACCAAATGACATAACTTGTGCATAAGAGAGCATTCCCCTCCCACAAATCTCAGCAGCAATCATCGCCCTTAACCTCCTAGCCTCCCTGGTTACAATCGATTCCCTTGCATCTTGAACCACATCCCCTCAATCCCATGTACTTTTGAAAATGGTGTGATATCATCCAGCCAAGGGCTAATGGTTAATGTTTGATGCTTTGTTTGTTCATGGTGTTTTGCGCTTCTTTGTCGACGCCTCTCGGGTGGATTCCTCCAGACGTCAACAAAGAGGGGCCAATGAAACACCATTAATTTCAGCTTAATACTTTGAATGAAAATTTATTTCTTTACGATTCAAAGATGGAACCCATTTAAAGCAAAGCTAGAGGTTGCAGATGCGACTGTTGGGAACCATTTGCAGATTAGACCAAGAAACATCCACAAGGTTCAGAAGCCGCAGCGTTTCTCTATTCTCCTGCCTGTACTCCTGCCTGTACTGGCAGCACAGCCTGAGCTGATTGATATTTCTCCAAATTTTCCATGAATCCCCCTGCACCTGCACCAACATGGCAACATCATCAGCAGCGCAGCAGCCAACCATGAAACACCAAACTTGCAGGCGCTTGAGCTGCCTTGCTCTTCTGTTGTGCTCCTGGGCCGCCACCGCGGTCACCGTAGATGTCAGGAATTATGGAGGGACGGCGTCCAAAGATGGACCGAAGATGTACATCATTCACACGGTGAATGAGCAGAGGCAAATGCTGTTCGTCGATACATAGAGCTGGTACGAATCCCTCACCGAAAAGAATAACCTCGTCAACCGCCACGACACCGTCATGTCCAGCTTTGCCGCCCGCCTTACTCCGCAGGAGGCCCAGTCCGTAGCCGCGCAGCCCGGAATCCTGTTCATCCGCCCCGACTGACTAGTCCATCTGCACACCACCCATTCCCCAGCTTCCACGACGAGGGCATGCTACCGGCACCGAAATGCTGGAAGGGCCGCTGCGACGGCTCCGGCAACTTCACCTGCAACAACAAGATCATCGACGTGCGTTACTACAGCAAAGGCTTCGAGGTCGACGGCGGAAAAACCAACGCCACCAACCTTTTCTCCACGCTCGACTCCATGGGCCACGGCTCCCACACGGCCAGCACCATCACCCGCTGCTGCTCCTCCTGCCGTCGCTACATTGCTGTTCCGCCACCGTCGCCGCCCCTGCTGTTCCCGCTTTCTGCCGTCGTTTGACTCCTGCGCCACCCTGCTTCGCGTCTGATGCTGCCATGCCCCCAGCCGCCGTTTTCTACGCTGCCACATCACCATTCTGCGCCTGCGCTGCCGTGCTTACCGCGTTGCTGTTCCTGCACGCGTCCTCTGCGCTCCCGCCACCCTCTGCGTCGCGTCGCTGTCTGCTCCCCCTTGCGCTGCCACCTCGCCGCGTCTGTCTGCTGCCTCTTCTCCTGTGCATGTCGCTGTTGCTGCTGTCCCTGCTCCTGCTGCCGCTGTTCATTGCCTGACGTCACGCTACTATTTTGCTGAGCTGCTGCTTTTGCTCCAGCTGTTCGCTGCTCCCTCTTGCGTCGCCTCCCGCGCCCGCGTCACTGCTCCCTCCACATCGCTCTCCTGCACTCCTGCCTGCCGCGTGGCCCTACTTTCTGCCGTGTAGCCTTGCTTTCTACCACCTCCTGCGCCCTGCCACGTCATTACTGCCTCCCGCCGCGTCATTGACTTCCCTGCCTGCGCCACCGCTGCTGCATCATTGGGCATCCGATGATTAAAAATTTTTCATCAAAACATTAGAAAATTTTTCAATTTTCAGCCGACCAACCACAAAAAAATAATATTTTTAATCAAGGGCCACCGCTGCTGGACATCTTTTCTAATTTTCTAAAGTTTTATGGCTCAAGGGCTTGTATTTTTAATTTATTTGTATTTTATGGGCTGAAATGACCCATAAGTTGTAAAATACAATGAACCTGGCCAAGAAAAGCAAAATTGCCAACACACGTACAACTCATGTACACTTTCAAGCATGGATACATTGAACCTGGTCAAAGCAAACCCTAGCCAAAACCCTAGCCCAAACCTATAAATACCCTTCCAATTCACACAAATTGAGGGGAGAGACATAAGAACAAAGACAAAGAGGCAAAGAGAAGCAAAGGCAAAAGCGACGAGAGAGAAGAAGATTGAAAGAGGCAAAGATTGGAGAAATTGGTGATGCACATTCGATTTTTGGCTTCCGATTTCTTCTCACATTAATCACATTTCATCGTCACATCAGTGTGTCACATCATTCCGGGGCTAGGCGTTTGACTTGCCGTCCACACTTGTGCAACTACGCTTTGACCGGTGCATATTCTGGTTTAAAAACAATACAATACAGTTTCATTTTTGCCTCTCATTTACATTATTTACTGCAGTTTATCTTCTATTTACAATATAACTTTGTTTACGCTTTATTCATAATTCAGTACACTTTATTTACATTTTGTATCATTGTTTACATTTCGTTTACATCCTGTTTACGATAACCCCAACGCTAGCCGTAGCTTACGCTCGGGGAAGTCCTTGGTTGATTTGCGTGCAAACCATCCAAGGCACTCTGCCTTCGTTCCCTTTTCCAGCTTGCCCTCAAGCGAAGGCAGGGTGCGCTGTGGCTGCCCAACGATCCCTCGGTGTTTGTTTCCTTTCCAGCCTTACACCGACGATTTAGGTCAGTACACATAACAAAGAAGTTGATCATGAAAACTTCCAATGGAATAATCAATATTGCATTGTTTCTTAACTTCTTATAATGATTCTTCCTTAACCAATGTACTTTGTATGGATTAGGAGTAGGGATTATAGGTAACCACAATGATTGCATCACCTTGGCAAAAATCACATTTTCTTGTGCTCCGCTTTCAATGAGCATACTCAATGCATAACCCTTAACATCACAATGAGTTCTAAATAAGCTCTTGCTCATAACATCCTCATTGGCGCTAACATATTCAAAAAAAGTACAACTATTCAATTTACTTTGGTCAATAATATGCAAAGGCTCATGTTCATATACCTTCTTTGAAGATTCAGGTTCATCATCTTGCATAGTTTGAATTTCCTTGCCCTTAAAGGAATTCTTCTTTGGCTTCATGTATTATTGTTGTTTATGACCTAATTCACCACAATTATAACATATATCTTTACCATGATCATTACCTCTTGGAAACTGTTTCCTTCTTCTTTCCCTCCTAGGAAAAGTAAACTCTCTTTTCTTCTTCTTTGGTTCATCTTCATCATCCTCCTTGGATGATTTCCTTGAGTTGTGAGATGTTTCTTTCTCATCCTTTTTCTTGTGATCTGTGTTCCTCTTTAGGCCAAATTTTAAGATTTTCATTTCAACCTTGAGAGCAAAATCATAGGCTTCATCAAGAGTATCAAGCTCATAGAATGCTAATTCTTGTTGGTATTACATCCTTAATCCACTAATGAAGTTAGAAGCTTGCTGATACTCACTCCAATGAACATTAGTAATTTTCAAGGCTTTACAAAATTCAACATAAAAATCCTTTACCTCTTGATCTCCTTGTCTAAGAAATTTCAACTTCTTAATGGCTTTATGATGAAAGAATGTCTTCTCAAAGTTTTGCTTTAGTATGAATTCCATGAGTTGCCAACTCTCAATAGGTCTTCTGTGTTCTTCAAGATATTTGAGACATTACTTGTCCTACCATTTAGCTACCAATCCTTCATGTTTGCTCTCAACAACATGAATCATTGTCTCATTAGGAAGCTTCTTAACAAAAAAATACTTATTCATAGTTCTAAGCTAAGAAAGAAAGAAATATTTACAAACCTTTCATCATTATTTTTTTCATTATTAAAAAGAAACCTTGGCTCATACCTTTGAGTTCTAATTGCTTCTCTCCTTGGAGTTCTTTGAGCATGTCTTCCTCTTGATCCTTACAGCGGTGCAAAAGAATTCTCTTCTTCAATCTTCTCTTCACTTCTTCTTGATTTTTTTGGCAAAATATTGGTGTTTGAAGGTCCTTACTTTGAGAGGAACTTCTTACATTCCAATCACAAAAGCCTTGAAGGAATCTTTGAGTTCTTGAATCTCTTGTCTAAGATCTTTATTAGTCTTCTTCTTAGGAGCCATACTTTTCTTCCAACCTCTTGTAGATGTGTGGATTCCTCTATACCTTCACTTTGATGCCAATATGGTGTAGGGATGGCACCTCAGTAAACCCCAATAGGACACAATCCATAACTTCCAAGAAAATCAAGCTTAGAAAATAAGAAAAACACAATAAAATAGAGAAAAATCTCCTTATATTAAGAAAATTCTCAAAATACATAGAAAATACATCAAAGATTAGTAGCCAGGCTCAATTCATGACTCTCCAAAGAATCTTAGAAGTCACACTTATTCCCTCTCAATCCTCAATCGCTCACTATGGAGCCTAAGCTCAAGACAAGACATGTATAAGAGATTCCCTCAACCTTGCTCAAGTGCTCTTCATTGCCTCTCACTCAATTTCCTTGCATAAGCTCTCTTGTTGCACAAAATCTCCTCCCTCAACTCTCATGAGCTCTCTCTCTCTTGCTCATGGTCAAGGTTTGGCCTTTGGCCTTTCATAGTAACAATGGTGAATTACATCAATATTTATGAGCAACTGAAAGATAAGAATCCTAGAAATCTTTTCTCAACTTAACTTGTAGTTCTTTTGCTATTTTTCAAGTCTTTTCACCTTCTCCCCAACTCTTTTCATCTTACTTTGACTATTTCCTGAATTGGGATGGTCGTATTTAGAAGTTTTCCCATTTTTTTGGGTTATCTTTAACTTTGCAAGGACATCTCCTGCAAAAACCCATCTCTCAGCTGAGACATATGTTATTTTTTTGAGATGTGCCATTCCAAATTCTGGTTGGACATCTTGCTTGAGATGTCACCTACATAGTTGGAATGCCTCACTTGGGACATCCCAATTTCTGGTGGAACATCCTACCTATGAGGGCCAAATATAAAAATTCTTGTTTTGATGTTTGGAATCTCCAAATGCCTCCAAACAAGTTCCCATAGATCTTGAAACCTCTTAAACTTATTAAAATGAGCCAAAAACACTTCAAAACATGCCAAAACATCCAAGAATCATCATTAATATAATCAACACAAGAAGACACATATTAACAGGACACACTCATCCACATCTTCTTCAAGCTTGAAACCTAGAATACATTCATGTACGGTAGAACAAGGGGATCGGAAGAGGTGTCCCTACACCACATAGAACCTTAAGAATGATGTTGAGAGAAACCATATTAAATTCCATTGAGGTCACACTCTATTTCATTCCTACTTGGTCCTTTCTTAGTTTTTTGTGTATCAAGATCATTGATTAATTGTTAAGTTTAAATGTGAAAAAACCTTGTGCTTCCAATATATTGATTTTCCATGGAACAAATGGAATGGGTAGAGGTCATCAACTCATTACCTAATAACACCAAAACATTGATAGACTATTAGTAGATTACATAATCCAAAGACAAAAATGATAATTTGGTTAATCAATTATAAGGTTGATATCTTTCGCTTGTAACTTCGAGAGTGGTAGTAGCAATAATTAAAATCTAAGGTTTTCAATAAAATATACAAAATTAATTAAAAAAAAGAAAAGTGTGAAAGATATATAAAATAGATAAGAAAGTGGAAAACATGTAAAGAATAATGCAAGAAATGGTGAAAACATAGAAACCTCATCATGGTGTTAGGTTTGGATGGCCATCTCCCCCATGATTATGTTGAGAGGAGAAGATTTGAAAAATAGAGTGGGCTTGTTCTGGTGTAGAGGTATTATTGTTGTTGATTAACTTGGGTTATAGGAATTACTTGACTTATTGAATTTTGATCAAAAAGATTTTATGAGGACTCAGAAGGTGGTAAATGATCATGGCTCTAAAAGGAAAAGTTACACGGATAATATAAGGTCATTTGCATAATGTTTGGAATTTACTGTGTTATGGCACATGCATAGGATTCTAGTAAAGAATCTTATCACTTGGTTGAAACTTGACTCTTCTTATCCATGCATCATGGCATTGTTTGAAATGTGCCTTATGTACTTCATTCATAATCAAGACTAGTTGATTTTTATTTATCACATTTAGTGTCATTAATTATTTTCTTTATGCTAGATCAATGTTGAGGTCATGCTCACAGGCTGTTGTAAGTGCATAGAGTTTAGCTTGGATTGGAAGTTTGGGTAACTAGCTTGGATTAGAAGTTTGGGTAACTTTCTATACACCAACTCATAGGGAGAATAGCGTATAGGAAGTTTTCATGTTGATCAATATGCCTAAAGAGCATTGTTAAGTTTGGTACTCTTGTCTTTCCTATATTTGATGATTGTTCATGTTAGGATCCTAGTGATCTACCTATTAGTAACTTAGGCTTGACCATTAGCTTGGAGGTGATAAGAGGTTTTTAGTTTATGTTGCATCCCCAAGCATTGCATGAGTTTCTAAAAAATAGTTCCTATGAAATGGAACCCATTGTTCAAAATGAGTACTCTTGGCATACCAAACCTCTTTACCACTGGTTATTATACAAACCATACTGTAGTGATGCATGTATAGTCTAATAGTACTGTAGCTTCAATCCACTTGGTGTAGTAATCAACAACAATAACGATGTAAGCCTTCCCATTTGACATTAAAGTGATTGATTCCATGAAGCTTATTCTCCAAAGATCAAAGGACTCTAGTGGTTGGATTCACTAGTAAGACCCTTCCATTTGTATAGTCATCTCTTCATCTCTTTGGCAGTGTTCACATGAACAAGAGAAATGGTGAGTGTCCCTTAAGATCATTGGCTAGAAATACTTGGCCATGAGGATCTTGGTAGTCATTCTCCTTCTTGCATAGTGGTCCTACAAGGACCTTCATGGGAATCTTGAAGGATGCATAATTGACTAGAATCAGGTATACATCATCTAACTAGACCATTGGCACAATCCTTATAAAGGTTTCCATGAATTTTTATATAGTGCTCAACTTGGTGAAGAAACTACTATTTTTTCCTATTATTGCATTTAGTAGGAATCTCTTGAGTGAGAAGATAGGAGAGAAATTTATTGTACCAATTATATCCCTAGGTTCTTATACATAAATGGATTTAACAAAGAGGAGTTCATCTGGGAATTAGTCAAATAAGAGTTCTTCATCCTCTTTGCCATCCCATTATAATCAAGACAAGTCATCGGTGGCCACATTCTTAGTTTCCATCTTGTCCACCATTGTAAGGTCAAACTCTTATAACATCACTAGCCACCAGATGATGTGAGGGCTTATTGTTAGCTTGTTCATCAAGAAATGGATAGCACTATGATCTGTGTGCATAAAGATTTGATATTCAAGCACATAGTGCCTAAATTTCCAAAGCACATACCACTATCATGAGCTCTTTTTTAGTGGTGGTATAATTCAGTTGTGCACCCACAATTATTCGGCTTATATAATGAATGTAATATAAATGTTTTTAATTGTCCAATTGTGTAAGCACCACCTCCAATGCATAGTTGGATGCATCTATCATAATGTGAAATGGTCTATATTAATTCGGAGCATGTAGAATGGGAGTTTCTATGAGCTTTTACTTTAATTGTTGTAATGAATATTCACATTCCTTGGTCTAGTGAAAGGATGCATCTTTCTTTGTCATCTCTACAAGTAGTTTGGCAATTGTGGAGAAGTTCTTGATGAAGCACCACTAGTAACTAGTATGTCCAAGGAATGACCTTACATCTTTTACAACCATCAGAATGATTTTCTCAAAGTTGGTACTATAAGTAGAGAAGTCATCCATGAAGACCTCCACATAACTATTGATTTGCTATTGAAAAATGCTAAGTACCAGTCATTGGAAGGTTGTAGGAGCATTGTACAGGTCGAAAGATATCTTTTTATCTGCAAAATTTTCCTAGGGATTTGTGAATGTTCTCTTGGCCTAAGATTCTGGTGCTATTTGTATTTGGTTATAACCACTCTAACCATCCAAAAAATTGTAGTAGTTATGCCCTATAATCTTATTCAACACTTGGCCCATAAATGAAAATGGAAAATGTTCCTTAAATGTTGCCATATTTATTAGCTGAAAGTTTATATAGACTCTCCATTTTCCTTCTTTCTTTGGTATGCTGATGAGTGGGCTCATCAACTCACTGTCAACTATAGGATACATAATCTTGTCTCAAGAAGTTGTTCAATTTCATTCTTAATAACTTGCTTAAGGTTTGAATTTAATCTCCTTTGCGGTTGCCTCCTTGGCTTGTTGGATGAGTCTGTATAGATTCAATGCTGGCATATCCTTGGATCTCTCCATGTCAGCTGATAATATGATCATGCAAATGTGTTGGCCATTTATTTACTAATTTCAATAGCTTCTTTATTATTCTTGGGTAAGATTAGCATTTATTATTACCATTTTTTCATTATTAAGAAAGACATATTTGAAGGCTTCCAATAGAGCCTTAAGTTCAAGTGGCTTTTTCTTGAAATCATCTTGGATTTCCAACTCTTCCCAATCCATCTCTTCATTTTTGTGGAAGTTTTGGTGTTGGATTTATTCTCGTCCATCCAAATTATCTATGTAGGCACTTTCTAGAAGTTCCATTAGTTCCATGCACATTGTGGATTTAGCACTGTTATCTATGGTCAACCACTAGGTACCTTTTTTTTTGTGGTTGTTGCATATAGTCACCTCTGAACATTTGATATTTTAGCATACTAATTACATGCTTGGATAGATGTGCTTTTTACGATCCATAGTCTCTACACATAATGACATCCTCTATCACTATATGCAATGCATGGAAACTACTTCTTCTCAATATTTTCAAACTCATTTTCCTTGGAGCTTTCCAAGGAAAGAGCTTGAATCCCCATCTTGGCATCAATATTACTAAGCTAATACCTTCCAATGATAATGGGGAAGTATCCTTTGCAATTGTCCATGTGGACCACTAGGAAATCTACTGGGTATAACTGTCCACATACGATGGTCATAATGTCCTCCACAAATCCTAAATGAATAGTGATGGACTGATTTGTAAGCTCTAACTTGATGTTACTCTTTTTGACTAGAGGCAAGTTCTAGGTCTTATACATTTCTTAAGAGATTAAGTTTATCCTAGAACCTAAATTCAATAGTCTTTTATGGATCATTTCTTACAATCTACAAATAGATGAGGGGACACCTAGAATCAAATCATTTCTAGGAAGGTGGTTAGCCTTAATCTAATTTATTATTTCATGGGTCAACATAACAATATGTACATTAGAGGAAGTTTGGTTTGAAGGAGGCTCGAAGGTATTCCCAAAACTAGTGGATGTAGGGTTAGTGACCACAAATGTCTATGAAGATTTTTGTGGATTGTGTCACATGAAGAAAGCTCTCTTTTAAGGCTTATTCTCAAATCCACTTAGATAATCATCTAGTTGTAAGTTTACTACCCTCGTAGCATTTTTTTGCTTTGGATGTGCTAGGATTTTCCTTTGCATCAATGATGCAGGTGACAAAGGAGTGGTGTTAGAAGGTGTAGGACTAGGTGATGGATTTGGAGGAGGATAAATAGAGGGAGACTTAGCTCTTGGAATGGAAGTTCGATGGTATTCTGGAGGATAGTAGTGGTGAGAAAAAGGAGGCTTTCTTGTAGAGCCACAAGGAGATATAGGCTACTAGACATAATAACCATATGGATCTAACTTTTACTAAGGATATTGCTACGTTGGTGGTGGCATCCCTCATGATTGTGGGTTGTGCCATTGTTGATATTACTCTTAAGGTTGTAGCAGTGGGTCACATTGGTGGTACTGTGTTTGATGGAACTACTCCTTGTAATTACCTTGGGGATAAGGAAATCTCATGGGTGATTGCTTTTATGCTAGTATTAGATTGATTACATATACCCTAGATTCTTGTAGATATGACACTATAGGGCAACATCCTTTAGGATGTTCATATTGGTAAATGGTACATTCATGATCATTTGTCCTGAAATCTATAATCTCATCAACTATTGTAGCCTTACCTTTGTTTTGATATTGTTCGTTGTCTACATCTTTCTATCTCCTTCCATCTTTATTGCTACCCTACTCCATCTTATTCTTTCCTATTTTGAGAGCAGTTTGGAACTTCTCATCTAATAAGTTCTACATTTTATCTACCTTAGTTCATATTTCAGTAATAGATTTATAGATTAGGAAGGTTTTTTTTTCTGCATCACTTCATCTAGTGGTGCTTCCTCCTCTAAATCATAGAAATGCACCTCCCTCCTTCGAATGGAGGGATCCTTGTTATACTCCTCTACACTTTCTCTTTTCTTTAACTCTCCTTCTTCCTTAGCTACCTAATGAATTAGCCTTTGGATTTGATAGGCTTTCATCTCCAAAATTATTCATTGGGCATAGACCCCAATAATTTACTTACTTTTTTTTTTGAATTCCATCTATGATGTGGCAAAGCTACTCCCTTTGAGAGAATCCATGGCCTGGGCATCGGTGTAGAAGGGAATAATATCAGTCCATGGCCGCATCCAAGGATTTATGATTTCCTTGCTTCCATCCTTAGATTCATTTCCCTGAGTTAGACACTTGGAAATATGTCTAGTACTTGTCATTAAACAACTCAAACATTGTACTTTATCTGTAAATGGATTTTGGATCTAAAGACTAATACCAACTTTCTACCTCTTTAATGAGTATCCTTGGAAATAATTTTAACATTTTCCACTCATTCTTAATGTTTTGAAAGGTACATGCATCACAAAAAGCTTGTAAATGTTGTTGTGAATA
>MNCI01016265.1:447880-464249 GCA_015680685.1 Gnetum montanum | reverse complement strand
GTTGTTCATGCTGCCTTTGTGTTGCTCAACATTTAACATCATATAAGATAGTAGCCTTAATTTCTATCCTATAAAATTTCCTTTTTAATTTTATTTGTATTCTTTTATCACATAGAACACCACTAGCTTGTCTCCATTTTGACCATGCCACCTCAATTCTATTTCTAATATCTATATCAATTTCACCATTTGATTAGAGGATTGATCCTATGTATTGAAGCTCTTTGTAATGAAAGACATTTTTTTCCTTGAATAGTTACACTTCTATTTCATGACTATTTATGCTGTTAGTAAAATTTTATTTCATATATTCTATCTTACTTCTACTAATTTTTAAGCCTTTTGATTCTAGAGCATGTTTCTACTTCTCTATTTTAGTAGCAATATTTTTGTCAAATGTATTTAGTAACACAATATCATCTATAATAGCATACACCAAGGGATTTCATCTTGTATTTCCTTTGTTAATTCATCCATAATAATAGCAAATAATTAGGGCTAAGTGTAGCCCTTTGATGTAGACCTATTGTGATTGGATTATAGTAATAACTAATCCTTTAGTTATTTTTTTCTTAATAGTTCATAAAGGTAATCTATAATTAATGTAAAAAGAAAAGTCCTCTGTGAAAAAATCTTATTAGTTTTTTTGAAAATTCTTACATTTTCAATGAAGGGACATTCTAAGAAAATTTTGATTTTCAATTTTTGGATAATTTTTTTAGGAAAATGACTAAAGAATCACCGTTGAAGTTAGGATCCACATCTAAGTAGGTATAGTTTAGTGGTAACAGTGTGATGCATTCCAAGATTTACATCTTTGATTTTTTAAAATTTTTTTGAACATATTAAAATTCTATTTCTAGTAGGATCCTTTCTGCAAAAAATAGAATTTTTCATAAATGGAATCCTTGTGGGCTTTAAGAAAACAAAATAGAATACTTTTAAGAAAGATTTTATTTCTCTTTCTAATATTATAAGAATCTCTATAAAAATCCAAAGATGTTAGTTTTTCATAACTAAATCTTCAACTTATTTGTTTACTTTATCTTTCAAGTTAAAGCAAAAAAGTGTGAAATAATAACTTTTAGTTATCAACTGTGCTTTATACTCAATGAAGTTTCGTTGCCTAAAGAGAAAAATATCTATAAATAAAGAATGGAGTAATGAGAACAAAAAGAAACCAAATAATATTTTTTCATAAGGATCTTCTAGAAAGTTCTTAAACTTTTATTTGTATGAAAATTAAATCATTTAAAAAGACTAACATAGATGTTATAGATAACAAAAAGTTAAATAGATTTTTTATTGATTTCCAATAAAGGGGTTAAATGATTTGAAATATTTCTATTTGGTTCTAAATTAGAGACATTCAAAAGATGTCAACTATAATCTCTATCCTTCTAAGCTAATGATGTGGGTTAAATTCTCTCTACCTACTTCTTATTCATCAAAAACCATTATTGAATAATATTAACTAAAAAGGTAAGGTTCTAAAATAATTGTTGATTTTGAAGAACTTAACTCAGTGAGTTCCATGATATATTTTCAAAAAACTAAAAAAAACTTCAAAATTTTTTATGCTAATTAGAAAGCATTACTCAAGAATATTCTCTAGATGACAAGATAAAGAAAGAAGATCCATTGTCTAATGGATATGACATAAGTCTTCTAAACCTTGGGTATAGGTTCAATTCCTATTAAGCATATTCATTTTCCAATCTAATTCTTAGGATTTTGAGCTTAATCTAAGAAAGTAATTTTTTTAAACTATAAAAATTTTGGTCTGTTGTTTCATAGCTTCTCTCAAATGAGCTCCTGCCTCTTTTGTAAACATGTTCATGGTATGAATAAATTTTTTAAATTGAGGTTTTATCTTTCAAAATATTTTTACAATTGATCTAGAAACTTTTTCACTTTCCTAATTTTGAATCTATTTAAGTATTTATTCATTTCAGTAAAGATAGTAGTTATTTGCTCCTCTATTGTTGAAGGAGTAGACTAGGATTATTTAACTCATGTAATCGTTGACCTCTTGCTAATTGATCTTGAGTATTTGTATCAATATTAGAGAAAAACTATGCAAATGCCTCTAACTTTGTAATTTGGGCTAATTCTAATAACAACTTTTCCACTACTTGGTTTATTTCTTTTATTTGAGCCATGGAATCCAGCCTAGAAATAAAAAGACCTACATTAATAGTAGGATGTATCTTTGCATTGAAAAGGTCAAAAGATAAGAATATTTGTCCATTAGTAATGGAAATTACATTTGTAGGAATATGAGCTAAAACATCTTTAGCTTGAGTTTTAACTATTGATAGAGTAGTAACACTACCTTCATTCAACTAAAAATTTAATTTAGTCACTTATTCCAGAAGACAAGAATGTACAAAGAGTACATCTCTTGGATAAGCTTCCTGGCCAGATAGTCTTCTTAATAGGAGAGACATTTTCTAATAAGCTTGTGCTTGTTTCAAGAGATCATGATATATTAAGAATGCATGTTGTTTCTTTTATATAAAATATTTAGCTAAAGCTACTCTTGTATAAGGATCAAGATATGGTAATGTTGTGAGAGAGTTTGTAGATTTGACCGCAACAATGGTATATTCTATTGCACTACATTCCTATAGTGTTTTAACTACCTAAGCTATAGAAGAAACTTTTTGAAAAGTGGCTATAAATACACATACTTCATTTTGATCTTTATAGTTGAGGATAGTGAAATGAAGCTTTATCACATTTGAAGACTGATAGGATCTATTGTACAGCTATTACATTTTCATGAAAAATAAAGCTGGACTCTAGAAATTGATCAAGCATCAATGAGGATATCAAAAACAAATCATACAGGTTTTTAATATCACATTATAATGTTATCTTAAATGGGTAGCCATAACATAAGAAAGAAGCACATGTAAGTCATCTTCAAGGATTCCTAATTAGCATAACCTATGAATGCACTGTTCCCTAGGGAGTTGAATCTACCTTTCACTTTCAAGTCTAAGATTATAAGAACTAAAGTAAAGCTTATTGATAGCATTCCTATACTTGATTGGAATAGTAGCTAAGAGATAGTGAGCTTTTACATCAAGTTTATTAAATTTAATGTGGCATAAATTAAATTATCTCTTTCCTTCCATATTAGACGACATTTGTGTTAGAACCTTTTGCTTGACTAGTTGGTGAATATGCTTAGGATTTTGCTGCACATCCTTTCAAGAGATATTTCATTTTCTCAATCATTGTATCCTTTGAAAATACCAGCCATGGTCTTGTGAATTCTCAATAACTACCTTAGAGAATTTGTCTTAACTTAAGATATGCAAGATATGATTGTATGTAATGAACTAGCATAAGGCTTCTACTTCTAAAGGTAATAAATCACATTCGGATAGTAACATTAAGTAATATATTTAAATCTTCACATTTTAAATATATTTTTAAAGGGTAACACTAAGTCAAGGTTCCCAAACAACACATCCATATAATACAGTAGGATAGATGATAGTCTAAAAAATTTATTTTTTGACCTTTTGATGAGTGGTGAGGTACCCCTATGTCCAACCATACGAATCACAAGTGTTCACACATGATCTAGTCAAATTCCATGGATGGAACTAGTTGTGCATCTAAATTGTTATGCTTTAATCATAGTTTGTTGTCTGCCCACTTAGACTAGTGGTAACTTTGTCACATATGGTTTAGTCCAAAGTGAAGCATATGATGTTGTCTAATCCTATGCTGCTCCTAATGAAGATAAAGAGATAAATTAATTAAGCTAATGAAGAAAGGAAAATAAGATCTAAACTAGCCTATGTGTGATGAGTATCCATTCCCAATAATCCATATATGCCTTGGACTTCATATAATTATTGTTGGGATTTCCAAGCGTATGCCGCTGGGTGTGCCAAATAATACACTGCTAGATTACCAAGTACTTACACTTAAGCACTCGTGATTAAGTCGTACTCATTCCGCTTAATGATAGGAATAGCAAATAGTAATAAATGGAAACATTAACCAAAGAAAATAGTAAATAATTAAAGTAATAATAAATCTAAGTGAATGTGGTAATAATGGAAGTAATCTTGATCTTTATTTTCAGTCATGTAACGTGTTCAAGTATGTCACACTCAAACAAAGGTGCCATATGATTACAAACATCACACTGCGGGCATGCATTGGGAATAATAGAACTTGAATTCAGAAATCTAAGAAAGACTATCAAAAACTAAGAACTAAAACTATGTCCCAATCATGCACCCAAGTGCTATATTTATAGGCTAGCACAGAGGAGATGATATTGGATATTTGACATTACTTCTTAGGACTCGATAACATGTATTGAATATTGGGGCTGACATAATGATGACTCATCATACCCCCACGACTGAATGAAAACTTATGCTTGAGTTAAACAAAATGAGGAATAAGTTCTTTACAAAAACTGGTGGAAAGGTATAGAATTATTAACTAACTTAGACAAAAAAAAAATGGACTTATACATGCCGTAGTGGTGCTTTACAAAAAATTGGACACAAAATTATAAGACATAATTCAGGGAAACTCATGTGGTTCCCGGAGGTGGTGGCTCTTCCATCGTGTGCTTGCCTTTGTCGCCAAGCTTATGAAATTTGTAGCGATCAAGCAATGCCTACAACTTCTCCTCTTCTGTCCTTGGGTCATGTATCGTCTAGGCTACTGAATCGATGTGTGTTGGTGCTAGTACGTCCCATGGACATGGCAGTTGTGGAAACATCTTGTTGGCCTTCACATACCAAGCTGTAAATTGCCATCATTCTTCCTCAAAGGTCCTAGCTTTTTTTCTTAATTCTTGATAATTTGTTAATCTTCTAGCTAGGTCTGAGGTGACATCCTTCTATCCATGGTAGTTGGCTTTAACCACCTTCAATTCTAGGTTTGCCACATGGAGCTTTTGCAAAGCATCTTTTCTATTTGCAAACTTTTTTTCATACAATGCATAGGTGGTTGCTACCTACTTCTCTAGCTTGCTTCTAGGCTAACCTACTGTTAACATAGCAAGGTTGGCATATTTGAGGTTATCCAATGCCATGTACTTCTTCAAATCCTCAATCTACAGGCCTTTATTTTTCACTTTCACCTAATGGACTAGAGCATAGCTATCGAAGATGGGTTGCTAGTTGGGATTTTATGCTGACATGGCTCCAATGCTAACTTTAGCCATCTATATTTCCTTTTCATTTATTTGCTTATACATGCCTACTCGGTTGTGGAAGTGTTCCTTCAGTTTTTCATGTTTCTTGGTCTCATTTTACCATGCACTAATTTTGATTGCTGACTTTTGTTGAATGGCACAAACCTCCTCCATTTAGAGGGTTCTATTTTCCCTTTCTGATTTATTGATGTCCTACTTGACCCTCACCAATTTTTCTCGTAACTAGATGATGAGACGCGATTTGCATGTGCCGCGATATCGCATCCCATGAGATATCGTGGTCCGCCGCCATATTTATAAATAAGAGGTGGCACTCCCCTTATTTCCCATCCTAGGCTTAAAGTAGGAAAACTCTGGCAGATTAATCACTCCAGAGATAGAATATTTTCCATGTGCCCGCAGTAGGAGTCCCCAAGTGAACGGATCTTTATTCGAGCAACATTGTACCTGAATGGAAGTTGTGTACGACAATAAAGATGAGCTTTCTGGATAAACCTTGCAGTGCATGGAATAGGATTTTATTAGTTGTTATTTATTACATGTTATTTCCTACCTGTTATTTATTACCCTGCAGTAGCGTGGCATGAGTACAACTTGATTACGAGCATTTATGGATGTGTACGGCTAATCAAGGAATCGGCTGCTCATCGCGATTAGATTCTCTTACCCTTTCCTCCTAGTTAAGTGCCTCAGTACGACCACTTTGAGCACGTGCGTTATGTGTGGTGATCCCAGTAATGATTAGCATTTGGTAGCCATAGTTGCATAGTTCAAGGTGTGTACAGTAAGTGGGAACGGATGCTGACACTAGGTTAATTTAGACTTAGTTCATTAGTTAGAGTTAGTTAGTTTCTCAACCCTTCACCTTGTTAGCATAGGAGAAAAATAGAAAAGGCTATAAAAATAATATACCTCAGACTTACTTAACCATACACCGTGACAACTACAAGTAAGTCTAGGAAGACAACGAATGATTGACCCTAAGTGTTCCATGGGGTGTGTCGGTATTTAGTCTGCAGAGTTTGACCAGATCACACGTGCTACGCTCGTTTCGTATGGTTGAGTGTAGGGGTACCTTGCCACTCATCATTGGCACCGTTGCTGGGGACTAAGTGTTTGTGTGCTAAATAGAACATAAAGGATATCACTCACATCGTTGGGAGCCTAAACGAACCTTTGGGTTAATCAAGATAAAAAATTATATAATGGTGAAATAGCACACCGATAACAATGTCTTCTTCTCAAAAGAGCAACTCACCACCTAAGGATCATACACAAGATAGTCAGCAACATAAAACACATAACCAAAATCAACCAAGTCATAAACAATATAAGATAGTTTATACTCATCCTGATGAGTATATTCCAGACTTCACCTTTATCCTCCATCAAGACGAACAGCTGCGATGGAGAGATTTGCAAGGTAACATCGTGTTACCCCCAGATCGATCAGTCCCTAACATACTCTTCCGTGCCTTGGCATAGATTGGCATGCAAGAACTATTTGTTGAAAACGTTGCTGAAGAATTTGAGATGAGGGATTGTTATCCCACAAATGTACAACATATGAGGGACTTAAGGCAGGAGATTCAACATACTTTTCTGAAGGGCAAAGCCCCGCATGTCCTTAGCGAAATAGGAGATGAGAAACCCCTTATCACAGGTTCTCTAACAAATGATTTTCCCCCTCCTAACGATGGTGAGGAGGTTGGGTACTAGAACCTATGATCAACAATACATATCCCTGGTTTTGATACCCGTGAACACCAGCTATTCACAGAGGGAACAACCACTCATGCTAAGGATGAGCACTTAGATCGTCACCACGATCGGGGCCATAGCAGTCGAAGAGAAGGTAAGAAACATCACCATGGCAATGGTTCCCCTTCTTCTTCTCCTTCATCTCATCACTCATCCTCTCCTTCCACATCTAGGTGCATTCATCATGAACATAATGGAGAGGATAAAGGTAGACAAAACGAGAGACCTCAACGGGAAAGTCGAGAGAGAGGACAAGGGCAAGGACGTAGGGAGAGTAGGGAACAACGCAGACATCATAGGTGTCATGAAAGAGATGACCATGATGAGCCCCTACTCGCAACCCAAAGTATGCTTAACATAACAGAGGTAGTTAGGATTCCCACAAGGCATTTAAAAGATAGCCGGATCAAACGATTAGACATGAACAATATCCCACAATTTGAAGGGGGATACAATGCTGATCCGCAAAATCATTTACAGGCATTCCATGATGCCTGTGCCTTGCAGAATATAGAAAATGAGTGGAAAAAACTTAAGTTGTTCCCAAAGACACTCACCAAGGAAGCAGAGAGCTGGTACTGATCCTTAGAACTGAAAACCATCAAGAGGTGGAGTACGATGCTAGAACTATTCAACAAAAAGTATCAAATGTACTCCAGAGTGTCCAATTTGCATAAGCAGATCCAAGGTTGGAAGTAAGGTATTCATGAATCCTTGGATGCTGCCATGGCCTGCTATTACATACTGTTACATCGTTGCCCGGGCCATGGGTACGCGTAGTGGGATCAACTTCGCCACATTGTAGATGGGCTAAGGCATGGGACTAGGAGAACCCTTGGGACTTATGCTCAAGGGAGACTATCAGAACTTAGATCCCATGAGATTCATTGATTGTTGGAGCAAGTAGCCAAAGAAGAAGGGGAGCTACAAAAAATAGAGAGTGTGGAAGAATATAACCACGATCCTTCCCTTCGTAAAAAGGAAGTGAGATTTTGTGATGAAGAGGATGAGTCACCACTTGAAGAATTGGTGAATAGGAAAACCTTTTCACTTCAGAAATTAACAACTAAAGTGTTGGCTAAGGTAGATCAAATGTGGGACTCCTTAGACACTAGACTTGAAACCATTCTAAAAATCATAGAGGAGTTTAAGGAGCAAAGTAGTCACGATGATAAAAAGAAAAAGAGAGAAGTGGCTAATGCACGTAACAAGGGCAAGGGGAAAATGACTATCTCCGATGAGGTTGTGGACTCAGACACAAACGATGACAGTGGATGTGAGATTTGCCAATATGACCATCCTAAGAGATGTTGTCCAATCATCTCACATCTACAGGAGTCTGGGATGTATGCACTTAACCCAAGACTTAACAAACAGCAGGCACCCCAAAGGTTGCCTTATCCCCAAGGCAACCCAAGGCAGTTCCACCAACCCTTAGCATATTATCCAAGTGAAACTCCACCACAACCTATGGAGCAACACCAGCAGTGGCAATACCCACAGTCATGGGGGATGCCACCACCTAGGCAACAATACCCTTACCAGCAACCTGATCCATATGGCTACTACGTGCAGCAACCAATCTCTCCACCTGACTCTATCAGTCATGTGACACCACAACATCACTACCAAGCTCAAGAGTATTATAGGACTCCTTTTCCTATGAGAGACAACCCACAGACATACCATTCTCTGAATCCATCTGCAACTCTCACACCGATAGTTCTATTACCACTTGCTCTAGCAATGCAAGGGGAACTACCCACTCAACCGCAGCAATGTAACGCTACGAGAGCTGCAAACCTTCAACCCACTACTGGTTCTGACAACCGTACAAAGAGAAGACCTTTCTTTAGAACTAAAAGCCCAAACAAGCTCTCAAAACCACAAGCGGTTGAGCCCCAAAATGCCTCTTCATCAATTAAGGCTTCAGAGCTCCCTTCAAGCCAACAACAAAGCTCAACGCACACGGATATGTTGACACATATCATTACTGACTAGATCAAGGTAAGCCACCTTCCCAGGAAATTCCCTGATCCTAGAAGTCCCTTAATCTATCTACAAGTCGCTGGGAATAAACCATGTAAAGCTCTTCTGGACTCAGGTACCGGAGTCAACTTAATATCGTAGGAGATTTACAAAGCCTGGAACCTACCCCAACTTAAGAAGAGCAACATTCAACTAGAGTTGGCAGACCAGCCCATCACCATTCCCTTGGGATTAGTGAAGGACATTATTACCACTGTGTGTGGTTGGTCTTACCTAGCTGATTTGTTGGTGATTGAAGTTAACAACAACGAAGGGGACTTCCCAATTATAATGGGAAGGGCATGGCTAAGCACAATAGATGCATGCCTTAGGATCCACGATCTTTCCTTGGAAATCTCTAAGATAAACATTTATGGAAAGATCGAGAAGAGGAAAGTTCCATGCATCACATACAGTAATTCATCGGGTGATGACATGAAGGAAATGCCTCCATGTAATAGGTGTGCCCTTGAAACTTTGAAACAAAGATGCCTGTATGTAGAGTAGTAGGCACCCCATGGTTGACAAGTACTTGAAGGATCAACCAAATATGCATGGAACGAACTGAGGAAACTCATGCTAACAACGAAGGCATAGACACATTGAATTATGAGCGTCACCAACTTCCATCCCTCAACCTAAGAACATCAGTTGGGAGAAGTCAGGCACTTCTACGAAATTCAAAAAAATGCTCATTATTTTGGATCTCTCCCTTACAACTCAGTCATGGGGGAGATGGCCACCTATGCTAATCATATGGGGCCCTCAGTTCTTTTTCAATTTTTGTTTTACACATTTTTTTTACATGTTTTTGTTTAACACATATTTGTTTTACACATATTTATTTTACATATTTTTGTTTTGCAAATTTATTTAACTTTTCTTCTTTTTGTTTTGCAACATTGTTATACTTTTCTATTTTTTGTGTGTGTGTGATCCACCCTATAAGTTTGTCACCCAATAAGTGTTTGGAATGATGGTATGAACTATTTTCATATTGATTGCTAATGTTTGGTTTTTACCTTAAGTCATGATGTTGATACTAAGGTATGTTCTTTTGATATGGCAGGCAATGAGTTCACTCCATCCATCCATCCACTAAGTTCTATGGTCTCTCTCGACCTGGAAATGTATAGTCCCCTTTCTAATAAGAACTTAAACGAATCAGTGACTGGGTAATTCTAAAACTAAGGAAGGACTCAAGGATTGCAAAGGGTGTAACTTCAAGGGAACTTGATGCTTTTGTGTTGGCCATTCTCTTGGGTGCTTGGATGTTTTATTTTTGAGTTTTCTTACTGTTCTGATGTTACCCAACTATCGGAAGCTGAGTCAATAAAAAATAAAAAGTCTTTGCATGGTGTGGTTCTCACGCATAAAAACACAAAACACAAAAAAAAGAAAAAGAAAAAAAAAAGAGAAAAGTGAGAATTCAAAGCACACCCCTTAGATGGAATAAACTTGGGCTATAAGCACTGGTTATGGAACCAAACACGTTCCCTCTAACTAAGGCCCTTCTCACTTCCCATTCTCTCCTTTGTTTCGTTGGAATGGTGGTGGCTCTTGGAGGAAGCATCCTTGTTATCCAAGTGGATGGTTAGGCCAAATGCATTGATGTGAAGTTACTGGAAGTGGTTTGTTTGAGGTTGGAGTTGGAATGAGATTTACCAAGTCACATTAATCATAAACCACACAAGGGGCTGTACACCACCTTATTCTTGGGATTCCATTCCATTCTATTCTCTCCATCCTTCTCTCCATTTTTCACCTCATTGTTGGTTGTATCATTAGTGTATATATTTTGATTGATGCATTGTTTTCTTTTTGGTAAATTCTTACGGTTAAGACTTTAACTCTTGTTCCCAATAACATTCTCAGAGCCTACGGACAATTTAAATGTGGGTCTGTCAGGGCATTAAGGGCATAAGCCTGCTTTGTGGAGGATCCACTGACATTCCTATTTGGAGCATTAGTTAAATTATTTCCCTTAACATTTTGTAATTGATTTTCTCTTATTCATTACCATCTTGACATCCATTTCATCGTTGCTATCGTTGTCTCTTTTTCTCTATTTTTCTTACTCCTTTTCTTTCTCCATTCTAATGCTACCAGAGGTTCGCATTAGTCATAGGGGTACAGGGCTCGATTTTTTCAATTTTCTTCTAGCCCCGAAATTTTTGATTTTCTTCCTAACCCCTACACCTTCGGTAGTCATCATTAAGAAATCTCCAGATCCATATCAGCCATACCACAACCTAGCCAATGAGCCTACACCAAAGCAAGGTATTAATTACATGATGATTCATTTACCCTTGCTAATATAAGATTGTGTTGTGTGTGCAGATGGTGATCATACAATAACGGATTGGATCTAGAGCAAACACTTGGAATGGAGTAGCGCTGGAAGTAGCTACGCAAGGAGCAAGATGGACAGTGCGCTTACCGATGGACAACGGAAGGCACAATCTTGGCATTGGTAGCAGCAACACTTCTTTCTCTCTCTCTTTCTTAGCTGCCAACTAAGGCCTGATGTCATTGTAATAAGGTGTTCACCCTTGTTGTCATGAACACCAGTTTTGTCAAGTCTTGTAATGATGATCCGTTCACATGTCATCCCATTAGTTCCATTCCCCTCAATAATTCCATACCTTCCAGATATTATTGTAAGGAACTCGAGGACAAGTTTTCATGCAGTCATGGGGGTATGATGAGACGCGATTTGCATGTGCCGCGATATTGCGTACGCGATATCGCAGCCGCCGCGATATCGCGTCTTCCCCTACAATATTGCATACGCGATATCGCGGTCCACTGCCATATCTATAAATAAGAGGTGGCACTCCCCTTATTTCCCATCCTAGGCTTAAAGTGGGGAAACTCTGGCAGATTGATCACTCCAGAGATAGAATATTTTCCATGTGCCCACAGTAGGAGTTCCGAAGTGAACGGATCTTTATTCGAGCAACATTGTACCTGAACACAAGTTGTGTATGACAATAAAGACGAGCTTTGTGGATAAACCTTGCAGTGCATGGAATAGGTTTTTATTACTTGTTATTTATTACATGTTATTTCCTATCTATTATTTATTACCCTGCAGTAGTGTGGCATGAGTATGACTTGATTACAAGCATTTACGGATGTGTACGGCTAATCAAGGAATTGGCTGCTCATCTCGATTAGATTCTCTCACCCTTTCCTCCTAGTTAAGTGCCTCAGTATGACCACTTCGAGCACGTGCGTTACGTGTGGTGATCCTAGTAACGATTAGCGTTTGGTAGCCATAGTTGCATAGTTCAAGGTGTGTACGGTAAGTGGGAATGGATGTTGACACTAAGTTAATTTAGACTTAGTTCATTAGTTAGAGTTAGTTAGTTTCTCAACCCTTCACCTTGTTAGCATAGGAGAAAAACAGAAAAGACTATAAAAATCATATACCTCATACTTACTTAACCATACACCGTGACAACTACAAGTAAGTCTGGGAAGACAACGAATGATTAACCCCAAGTGTTCCATGGGGCGTGTAAGCATTTAGTCTATGGAGTTTAACCGGATCGCGTGTGCTATGCTCATTTTATATGGTTGAGTGTAGGGGTACCTCGCCACTCATCACTAGTGGACACTTTCTTCTAAAATATTCTTTTGCTTTTCAATTGTGATCAACCTTGAATTTTCAGCAGTGAGCTACTTATTCTCTTCTTGTGTGATGGTTAGTGCCTTTCTATGGGCATAGGTCTGTGCTTTAGCTGTAGAGGCATCCCAAACCACCTTTTAGTTCTCATGCTCTATAGATTTGTTTTCCTTAATTAGCTTGGCCAGTTGCACTATTCTGAATTTCTCCACTTGGTTAGGTGTAATAAATTGTGTAGGATCCCATCTTTTGGCTCTCAAGGTGGACAGCTCTTATTGCAAACATTACACCTCTACTTCCGTGTGTTCTGCCCTAACTTTAGCCATAACCAGTTTTCCTTTAGGGGCTATGAGGTCTGACTGTGCAATAGTGACATCACTGGGGATGTCAAACAAAGTAGTCATCAATTGCCTTATTTGCAGCAGTCAATATAACATGTCCTCATGTGCCATAGGAGTCATAAAAGTTCCAACAAGCATTTGAGCATCTTTGGTCACTGTCAGATCTACTGGGGGCAAGAAAGGCACATTGAATGATTCCTTGATATGATCCATTGTTACTTTTGCTATGCCTGCCGCATCTTGATGTTGCATTACCATGATTGTTGCATCTTTTCTTGTCTCAAGCATCACTTGGAAGGATGCGATGTTTCTAGAGATTTGTTTAAACCACTGGGATTCTCCTCCTAATTGTAGCAAAATTTGCCCACTTGTCAGGTTAGTTGAAATGGTGGGTTGTATAGCATCATTAATTACTTTGAAAAGATTGGACTCATCTCTAGTTCCCCAACTAACGACTTTAGCAATTTTTTGTAGATGGCTCATTAAGGATCTATAATCTTATGGTAGTAGTGGTAGAGGAGCTTGTGTTTTAGGGTGCTGTTCAGGCTCATGTTGTACTTCTATTTTTGGTTATGCTTCCTTCTCTTATTCTTGTTCTTTACTAAGGTCTTTCCTTGGTGCTGTAGGTTTGAGCAACTTTGTAAAGGAAGCATTCTGAGCCTTCTTGGGATATCGTTTGTGTACCCTAGGATTCCAGCACACTTACATAACTTTCTAATTAGGTAAGGAAATGGGAGTGTTGGCTTTCCTACCTTTTTCTCATCGAACCACCTTTGAATTTCAGTGAAATAAAATTGAGGAATTTTGGTCATGTATTTGCACATTAAGATAGCACTTTCTGTAGCCACATATGTTGAGATCTTGTTAAGTCCTTTAGTTGGGAAGAGATGATATGTGCCAATCTTGAAGTATGTCCTTTTCTCCAGAGTTAATTCATTATACATTTTGTCCTCCTTGTCGTATGCTCATTTCAGCCATAGCTTCCTGGTATTGGGGTTAGACTTGATGGACAGATGGGCTACCTTAGCCCCCTCATTTGGCAAACTAAGAGCTACTGCAATTGCCTTGACTAAGAATGAGACATTGACTCTACAAATGTTGATAGTGGTGCCTTCATCTTTATTGTGCTAGAATTGGTGGCTCTCACCAAGGTACCAGTCACCGCTATCTAAGATAAATAGGCCATAGTCGGGACAACTAGAGTTTTGTTTGAACCACTTTTGAGGTTTGGGCACTGCAGGCATCATATATATATAGGTTTTGTGCTACCTGATATTGGGTATTCGACATTGTGTCCCACCTGATATTGGGTACGCAATATCAGGGTTCATGGATGAGCATCTCATGGGGGTATTGAGCATAAAAAAGGAGGCTTTGTGATTAATGGGAAGGTTTGAGATTAGATCCATGGTTCTGGGGTAAGTGGAAAAATAATTGGAGGCACCAGAAGTGTAAGATGGTGGAGCCGTAAATGTGAAAAGCTTTGGAAGAAGCAAAAAAATGATGTTTAAATTGACGTTGTGGATAGATCAATTTACATGATAAGGGAAAGCATGAAATTTAACAATGAAGTTCTTGAAAGGTTAAAAATGATGTGGTTGTGTCAACAAGTACAAGTTACAATAGTTACACAAGTGGATCCTCACCAAAGTAGGGTCCAACCCATAATGCCCTTGTGTAACCACACCTAAAAATGTCCATAGGCACTAAAGGGGTTGAATGTAATGCATACTTATGCAACAAAACACACAAGTTAAAATCTCTAATTTGGAGATAATAACTCTATGTTACACAAAACCACAAGTTAGGATCAAACAGATAGCAAGATGAGATGGAATGTAGAAAGGATTGTAGAAATTGGGACATGAGGTGTCTTACCATGAACACAATGAATCCTTGTGTGTTATTAATGATTAAATAATCATGAGTCCTTTTTTCTAAGATTCAAACCAAGTCCAAACCACATTTTAGTGACATTGTATCATTTCATCACTTCAGGTGATGACCATGAGAATATCATAGTTGCAAGTCGTAACATCACTTGGCATTTTGTCCAAGGAAGGAGCTTATTTATGGCACACATTTTGTTTATGGAAGTTCTGAGAAGTTGCCAACCTTTAGGCATGGGTACATGTCTTTCTAGTGGAACCTACAGAATTTATTCAATGTCTTTTTATGGTACTCTTACTCCCATTTTCTGTTAGACCTATAAGGATATAACTACAACCTTAACAACATGATAGAACATATAGAAGTGGCCAAAGAGGATTCACAAATCCCCTTGAAGTCACACCCCTTACATTCTACCTTGGTTTCGCACTCTTCTGCCTAGACATAATGATTATGAATTTATTTTTAGATTGGATGATGGAGAAGAATATCATTATGACCAAGATAAGAACCTCTTATTAATGCAATGAGTGGATGGATGATGTGGTCTCACTATCCAGAGAATCAATCCCTTATGACTTGACAACATAGAGAAATCCTCATCTCAATGGGCAACATCATCATTTTATTCACAAGCAAGATTACATAACAAAGAAAATTAAAACAAGAAAATAGAAAAAGTTGGAAGGAATCAGAAAAATTATATTAAGAAATAAGAAATTGACAAAAAAGTGTAAGAAAAAAAGATGGAAAACACTTATGAATCTTGAAAATTAGAATGGGGGGTGTCCCCCATGATTAAACATTTGGCCATGACAAGGATTAATAAGTGGATAGATAGGATCCATGCATGTATAAAACATTGGTAACCTTTCATTCCCTAGCCACTGGTTGTCTTTTAATGTTGCGGTGGATGGGTAGACAAATTGTTGGTCACACACTTGATTGTTAAATGTAGGATGGGTTAGGATATGAGGTGTGTTAACATGATAGATGTTTAGCCTACGATTGCATCCTTGATCATGATATGGTATGTATGGATTTGTTGGTCTCCCCACACTTGTAGATTCATTGCTTGGGTTTGGAATTGAAGTAATAATGGATGGTGGCCCTTGTGTAGTATCAGAGGATAGTGATGGTGAAAAGGAAGGCGTTGCACTAGATTGGCATTGTGCTAGTTTGGATGATGTGGTAGATCCATGAGTCTTTTGCTTTGGCTTACAATCTTTCTGATGAGACGCGACATGCATAGTGCCGCGATATCACATCCCATGCGATATCGCGTACGCGATATTGCGTCTTTTCCTATGATATCGCGTACGCGATATCGCGGTCCACTGCCATATCTATAAATAAGAGGCGGCACTCCCCTTATTTCCCAATCCTGGCTAGAAGTAGTGAAGCTCTGGCAGATTGATCACTCCAGAGTTAGAATTTTTCCCATGTGCCCGCAGTAGGAGTCCTAGAGTGAACGGCTCTTTATTCGAGCAGCTTGTAACCTGAACCCAAGTTGTGTAC
>MNCI01016265.1:425515-442876 GCA_015680685.1 Gnetum montanum | reverse complement strand
TTCTCTTCTTTCCATCCTTCTCTCCACTATTCACCTCATTGCCGGTTGTATCATTAGTATATATTTTGGTTGATGCAATGTTTTCTTTTTGGTAAATTCTTCCAGTTAAGACTTTATCTCTTATTCCAAAGAACATTCCCAGAGCCTACGGACTCTTTGAATGTGGGATTGTCAGGGCATTAAGGGCATGAGCCTGCTTTGGGGAGGACCCACTGACATTCCTATTTGGAACATTAGTTAACTTCTTTTCCTTAACGTTTTTGCAATTAATTTTCAGTTTTGTTCATTTCCATCTTGACATCCACTTCACTGATGCCATAGTTGTCCCTTTTACCTATCTTTCTTACTCCTTTTCTTTCTTCATTCTTACGCTAGCGGAGGTTCGTGATTAGTCATGGGGGTACAAGGCCTGCTTTTCGATTTTTCTCCTATGCCCCAGATGTTTTCGTTTTTCTTCTTAACCCCTACACCTTCGGTAGTCCTCATCTACATTTTCCCAGATCCATATCAGCCATACCACAACCTAGCCAATGAACCTAAATCGAAGCAAGGTATTATTTACTTAATGATTCAATTACCCTTGCTAATATATGATTGTGTTGTGTGTACAGATGGCAATCATACAACAACAAACTAGATTTGGAGCAAACACTTGGAATGGAGCAGCACTAAAGCAGCTATGCAAGGAGCAGGATCGATAATGTGCTTACGGATGGATAACGAAAGGCGCAATCTAGGCGTTGGCAGCAACAAGACTCTTTTCTCTTCTTCTCTTCTATTCTCTCTCCTCTTTTCTCTCAGCTGCCAAATGTGGCCTGATGTCATTGTAATAAGGTGTTCACCCTTGTTGTCATGAACACCAGTTTTGTCAATTCTTGTAATAAATACCAGTTCACATGTCATCCCATTAGTTCCATTCCCCTCAATAATCCCATACCTACCTAATATTATTGTAAGGAACTCGAGGACGAGTTTTCATTCAGTCATGGGGGTATGATGAGACGCGACATGCATAGTGCCGCGATATCACATCCCATGCGATATCGCGTATGCGATATTGCGTCTTTCCCTGTGATATCGCGTACGCAATATCGCGGTCCACCGCCATATCTATAAATAAGAGGCAGCACTCCCCTTATTTCCCAATCCTGGCTAGAAGTAGCGAAGCTCTGGCAGATTGATCACTCCAGAGTTAGAATTTTTCCCATGTGCCCGCAGTAGGAGTCCTAGAGTGAACGACTCTTTATTCGAGCAGCTTGTAACCTGAACCCAAGTTGTGTACGGCAATAAAGACAAACTTGATTGGATAAACCTTGCAGTACATGGTTTTATTTATTGTTATTTACTGCTTTCCTAGTGCGTACAAGTACGACTTGATTACGAGCATCTACGGATGTGTACGGCTAATCAAGGAATCAGCTGCTTGTCGCAACACGTGAGTACGACTTAACTACGAGCATTGGCTGCTTGGTAACCCAGTAGCGTATTCCAGGTTCTGCGCTTGGTAATCCCAGTGGTAGTCCAATGTGTACGGCTAGTTAAGGAATTGGCTGCTCATCGCTAGGCTAGAATGTGTGATAAGTACGACTTAGTTACGAGCACCCACAGGTGTGTACGGCTAGCTAAGGAATCGGCTGCTTATCACACTTAAGCTAAATAGGTGCCTCAGTACGACCACTTCGAGCACTTGCGTTACGTGTGGTGATCCCAATAACGATTAGCATTTGGTAACCACAGTTGCATAGTTCAGGGTGTGTCCTGTAAGTGGGAACGGATGTTGACGCTAGTTAAATTAGACTTAGGTCCTTAGTTAGAGTTAGCTTAATCTCTCAACCCTTTTCCTCATAGCTTAGGCGATAAACTAAAAAATACCAAAAAAATCACATACCTCAGACTTGCTTAACCATACACCGTGACACTTACAAGCAAGCCTGGGAAGATAACGAACGATTAACCCCAAGTGTTTCTTGTGGTGTTAAGGCATTTAGTCTGCGGAGTTCGACCGGATCGCGCGTGCATGCTCGTATTCATATGATTGAGTGTAGGGGTACCTCGCCACTCATCACTTTCCTAAAGAAGGGATGTTTTCGATGTGGCGGTTGAGATCTATCAATGTTAGCATGTTTATGTACATTTATAGCACAAGTGGCATTTGTTTGTTGATATTGTGGTGTGAAACCTTCTTGTATCCTTGGTGGTGGCATGTGATGAGGTGGAGCATGAGAATATCGAGGGTAGGATGAATGGTAAGAGGCACAAGGTGGTGATCCATCCATGGGTGTCATGGGTTGATGGTACTTGGGAGAGTGATAGTGGCGATTTGAAGTAGAGGATGTAGAACTAGTTGGAGAAACAAGGTGTTGAACATAATATCCATGTAGTTTCAGTGGATAGGAAGGATAGGGGTGATTTGGTGGTGGCCTTTCCCACAATTGTATTTGTTGCAACTATGGTTGATGATAGTGTTGAGGTTGGTAATAAGTTTCCCTAGGATGGTACGATTGGTTGTGGGTTTGTTTATAATTACCTTGCAGTAGAGGAAATCTCCCGAGCATGTGCTTCTGTACAAACTTTAGATTTAAGACACCTATCCAATACTCATGTAGATGCAACAAGATTGGGAAATGGCCCTTCTAATGGTCATATATGCAGATGTCACATCCATTATCTTCATTTATGGTTGAGTCTATAACCTCACTTTCTTTAGCCACTTTTCTTATTTGCCGAAAAGTGTTCCTAGCTATTTCTTGGTTTTGTATCCTTTGTTTATTATGATCCCATGGCCTGTTTTGCATGATCCTCTCTTTGACCGTCTCAATGAGAGTTGTAACATTTTCATATATCCATTTCAACATCCTATTAAACTTCACTTTAAGTTCATCAATAGAATTCTGTATCGGCAAGGTTCGTTTGGGATCACCTTATCGAGAGTGGTTTCTTTCTCCTTACCATAGATATGGACCTCTGTTTATTAAAGAGTTTGGTCCCACTAATATTTCTCAATGTTCTTCCATTTGCATATCTCTCCTTCTTCTTTTTCCACATGCTCGATTAGCTCTTGGATCTGATGGGCTTGTAGCTCATATAATTGACTTGGGGCATACATTCCAAGGGTTTCCCTTGTTTCATTACAAAGTGAATCTATGATGTGGAAAAGTTGCCTTTCCTTAGAGAATCCATGGCCTGGGCATCTATTCAATAGGGAATAATATCTATCTAAGGCCATGTCTAAGGGTTCATGTTGTTCTTGCTTCTATCCTTGGATCTGTCTCCTCAGGTTGGACACCCTTGCATAGGTCTAGTGTTTCTTGTTGAAGAGTTCCAACATTATGACCATCATTGGATTGAATTTGGTTTTAATAATCTATACCACACTTTGGCTCTATCAATTAGTATCCTAGGAAAGAGCTCAAGCTTTTGCCACCTACTTTCAATGTTGTACCAGGTACAAGCATCATGGAAGGCTTGTATACGATGTTATGGATCTAAATCATAGCCTCTTGCAAATTGAGGAATATTATTCATATCAAGCCTAGGTAGGAAAATCTCTTTGCGATGCCTATGAGATATCTTAACTACCTTTGTGATTTGCATTAGGCTCTTAGTGGCCAACAAGGGTTCATAGTCATCAGACAAGTTGTGATGAAAATTTCTATTCAATTGATGGTGACGATTTTGTCTATGTTCATGTTGATGATCATGAGTGTTCTTGTGGGTTCGATTTTTGTCTCTAGTCTGATCCTTTGGTGGAGCTTTATCTTCACACGTATGTTGATCTTCATTAGAACTAGACATTGAAAGGGCGGAGAGGATTGCCATGGCTTCTGTGGTGTTCCTTAGGGTCCTTTAATTTATTGTTTCTGGGTCTTGAGGAGGTCTTAGGCCTTGAGGTTTCCCCTGGTTTAGGACATACATTATCTTCTCCAAGATTGTCTACCTTAGGTGAATGTAGTCTTTGAGTATCATCAGAGCGGTCATGAACATAAGAAACCCCTGCATAAGGTTAGTCACTTCAATTTTCCTCACCATATATCTCATTAGTTCTCCAATGAATGTTTTTGTTATAGAGTGCATTATCGCTTCTTTGTGAAAGAGACACTGTTGTTGGCTTATGGTGTGTGTGAGTTACTATTTTCTGAAGGATATATCATTAATACCTTTAGAACGATCATGTATGATGTAACTAATCTAGATAACTAGCACCATCCTCAGCAATGATGCCAATTATGAGCGGTGAGGTACCCCTATGTCCAACCATATGAATCACAAGTGTTCATGCATGATCTAATTGAATTTCGCAGATGGATCTAGTTGTACATCTAAATTGGTATGTTTTGATCATAGTTTGCTGTCTTCCCACTTGGAGTAGTGGTAACTTTGTCAAGTAGAGTTTAGTTCAAAGTGAGGCATATGATGTTGTCTAATCCTATGCTACTCCTAATGAAGATAAAGAGATAAATTAATTAAGCTAATGAATAATGGAAAATAAGATCTAAACTAGCCTACGTGCTATGAGTATCCATCCCCAATCATTTGTACATGCCTTGGACTTCATATAACTACTACTAGGATTGCCAAGCATCCATCACTGGGTGTGCCAAATAATACACTGCTGGTTACCAAGTACTTACACTCAAGCGCTCATGATTAAGTCACACTCATTCCACTTAATGACAGGAATTGTAAATAGCAATAAATGGAAACATTAACTAAAGAAAATAGTCAATAATTAAATAATTAAAGCAATAATAAATCTAAGTGAATGTAGCAATGATGGAAGTAATCTCGATCTTTATTTCTAGTCATGTAACATGTCCAAGTACGCCACGCTCAAACAAAGGTATCATATGATTACAAACATCACACTATAGGAATGCACTGGGAATAATAAAACCTGAATTCAGAAATCTAAGAAAGACTATTAAAAATTGAGAATTAAAACTATGTCCCAACTGTGCATCCAAGTGCTATATTTATAGGCTAGCATGGAGGAGATGATATTGAATATTCGACATCACTTCTTGGGACCCGATATCACGTATCTGATATTGGAGCCTCGATATCGGATATCCAATATTGAGGCTAACACAATGATGACTCATTAGCATCACACGGGCGACCTGGGTTTGATCCCCGACAACAATGCCAAATTGACAAGCCAGGAAAAATTCAGTGATGGATACCTTTAAAATTTATTTTTCTTTCTTTTGTTGTAGAGATTGTCATCTTGTCTGTGACTGACCCACGAGTCATATTCTGTGGAGGAATGGTTAAAAAGTTAATAAAATCATCAAGACAATAAATGGTTAGAATCGAATCTAAACAAATTTCACACTTATGACAATCACTCATAAGTAAAATTATGAACCTTTATCCTAACTTCTAATCACAAGTTCAAGAATAAAGATTTATAATTAAATTAAATTAAAGTCATGAATAAAAGTATATATTATGAGAATTAAAAGGGAGACTTCACCTAATCTTGTGATTTTGCCTTGTTGTTTCTACAGTGCAACCACCTCAATAGCCTAACAATGGACTCTAATGGCTTTAGTTGCCACAAAGCTTAATGAATCTTCACATAATCATTCTTCAAGGGGAATTGAACTTCAACTTGATGTGGATTTGTTTGGATATCAATTTTGGTGTATGTTTTATGCCCATTGGATTCGCATTGGGTTGCACAAATGATGCCCAATGGTTTCATAGCGAATGCACAAAAAATGCACTTGGTGGCCGTGGGGTTTCACACCCCCGGGTTGCACACTTGATACAAAGTTTGAAGGAATATTTATACTTTAATAATGTTACAAAAATAATCATTTTAATCATGGGTATTGCAAAACCTGATACGATCCATTATAATCAGTACCATTGCTAAGTTTGGCTTTCTAATGTATTAAATTATTATGGATTCTAATGGAAAGCGGCAAAAGAGGCGTGTGATGCGAATGATTGAGATTTCTCCATGAAACTTTGCACATTGCTGGGTAGACTACAAATTTGTCATATATAGGATACAGATATTCGAATGTGGGCTTGACTTTATAAACACTTCACTAGCTGCGAGGTTATCTAGCCTTTCCTGTTCGGCCTTGAATAAGTCATTTCCTAATGCATGGGCATATGTCACTCCTATGGTCTTTCTCAACAATGCAGACACCTCATGATTATAAAAATCAATTTGCGTAGCTCTCTCGGTATTAGCATTTGCACTCCCAAATCTTCCCATAGACATATCCACTTGGGCTTGTACAAAATATACATAAGAGTTGCTTGTGATTTCAAAATATTTTGGTAGTGTGGTAACTTGTATCTTCTTGAGTGTGCCAAATATTGCAGCATCAACATCTTTTAATATGTAGAGATTTGATAATGCCTCCGCATTTCAAGAAAAGAACTGAGTAGTAGCATCAGCTCCTGCGGTGATAGTTGTAGTGCTCTCCTTGAGAAAAGTTTTCTAGTCGCGTATCCTACGAGCAGACAATTTTGTTTCATAAACAAAAACATCTAAGGAAGAGGGATGCCAACTTCTGGTGAGCACAGGAATAGGCAGGATCAAGCTTGATGGTCTACTTACATTCTATGATGGCATCTGCAAAACAACCAAGTCCTGTGAGAGCTACGCTCTTATTGCTGTGATACAAGGCATGCCCGAGAGATAAAGTAATAGCCCTCTTGTATAGTAGTAGAGCCTCTGCAAAATTGCCCTTTTTATACTGCTCCTCGGACCCTGCCATTTCCTGCCATCACCATCATCTACTTCCACCGCTACCGCACGCATTACTGTTTCTGCTCATTGGCTGCTACTAGCGTCGTCGCCACCTTCCACCGTGCTGTCTCACGTGTGCACTGTCTGCTACCAAAACATCGCATCCATTACCTGCAAAAAACTAGATGTGCCATGCTTTGTTGCTATCTTGGCTGCATTTCGATGGTGGTTATTACTGTTGGCTGCATTTTGATGCTTTGGTTGTGTCCTTGGTGTGTAGGATTAGGTTGTGGTACGTAGTGGAGAATGGTTTTGCCGTTGCAGCTGACATTGTCAATGTTTTCGTCCAATACTCTGCATGTAGCCATGCCTGCACACTCCACTCTTCTTCTGTTCCTAATTTTGGCCCCCAAACAGTAGCTCTGTAAATTTAGTAATAATGTAGGACTTTTTACTGCTATTTCAAAGGACCATAGCTTTGTTTATTTCAAAGTCGATCCAGAGTTTTCACGATAGCTGATGAAATGCGCAAAGAGAATTCCAACCTCAGGTGGAGCACTNATATAGTTTTTATATAATATTAATATAATAGGATATTTATATAACCTACAATATATATAATGTATAATATATCATATTAATTAAAATAAACTAATAACTAATACTAATACTCACTAGTAAACTAAAATAAAATAAATATTAATTTAACACTAATCAATAATATAAAATCAATTAAAATGCTTATCTTTAACAAAATACTTTATTAAAAACTAAACCAATTTTTGGGGTTCAACAGGACTCGATATTGCGTATTTGATATCGAAGCCTCTATATCAGACATCCAATATCAAGGTTGACACAATGATGACTCATCACCTTTTAAGCTCAAAGTCCTAAATCCTTGCACTTGTTTTTGAAAGTGTACAGAGCCTTGAAACATCTTGCTAGGTGTTCTTTGATTCACTTCTTCCACATGTAATTGTCCATATAAATGAGACCCAAATATTTAAACAAATTAACTATTTGCACATTGGTACCTTCAAAATAGAAGTTGTAACAAGTATTTCTTATACCATATTTGTAGTTATGGTGGTTTTACCTATATATCTATTCCTAATAATTAATTCTTGTTAAAATCATCCTATGGGAATCATAAAATTAATAGTAATAAGTCCAATTTGAAGAGGTTCATAGATAGAACACCTTGAAATCATACTAGAAGTGTGTAATTCAATTAGGTGAAATTCTGAAGTAAGAATAGATATGCTACCATCAATGGGTTAGGCTAAAGCATTTACAATATGATCTTAAAAAGCATTACTTACTAGTATTTGCGTAATTTTCTCCATTATTTTCATGAAAATTTCTTCTTTAATTATCAAGCCATTCATCATTAAAGCAACTCCAACATTTTGGATGTTTAGATTTAGATCACTACCTACTATATAACCTTTGAATTCAACCAACTCACCAACCATTACTTCACAAAGACCATGAATATGAGTAATTCCATCTCCTACTTGAAAAACAATGTCCATATTAACCACTTGGATTTCATTATTGTATTGCTTGATTTGCTCATGCATTATAGTACTAAGTTTTTTTGGGTCGAGTAGGTATCATCATTCCTTCTAAAAAATATTTTCCACTTTGGTTTTAATACAATAAAGAAGAATTAAACAACCTGTAAGAACTACAAAAATTATCTTTTCTTTTAGCTCTACTTTGATCAATATTATAGTTGATTATGTGTAAATATAATTTAGTATTTAAACAATTTTTATAAACATTACAAATTTTTATAATGGTTGATAGGACACTTACTGTTGGACTTGATCAATTACTTTTTGTTATTCTAAGAAGATAGTTTCATTCTTAGAATCCTCGAATTGTTTTAAATTTACTTAAGTAGATTGAACAAGATCCTCTTTTTCTTGTTTAATTTGTAAATATCCATCTACTTGAATTTCATTGATTCTTTTTTTCAATTTTTTACAAATGAGCATGTCGTTTTTCAAGCTAATGATATGCTCCTTTACATAATTCTTTAAAATTTTGAATAGTACTATAAATTCTGGATTTATGGTTATCTAATAGATTACTTAATAAAAGTGAATCAACTATTCTTGAAAATATTGCTAATAAAATAATTTTTTGATAAGCCACGATATCATATCTACAATATCACATCTACAATATTGTATCTATGATATCGTAGCTCTACCTATATCATTGTTGATGTGATGTATTGAGAGCTACTATGTAGCCCTATAAATACTAACACTTGGTTGCATTAGCAAGAAAAATTTCATTATAGTCTTAGGGAAAATCTTGGAATTTGTTTTTATATTTTGCACTTAGTGATAGAGTGAATTCCTGCAATGGGGTGTTGAGTAGTTGAACATAATCTTTATTCGAGTGGATTGTACTTGGGCACAATTCATGAGTGGCAATAAAGATTGAGATTTCTTATCATCATTGCAACATCTACTTAGTTTCTTTGTTTTAGTTAGCTATTTTCTTCTTTTAGTTTAATTGTAATTTCTTTAATATGCTTACTTTACTTAGTCCTTTACATTTCTCAAGTACTTTACTTTTGCATGTTTATTAATAAGGTGGAATGAATACAACTAGTTTTGAGCATATAAGTGTAATCGTTTGGTAATCCCAGTAGTGTTATCACTTGGTTTTCCTAGTAGCATAATGCTTGATAACGAAGTGATAGTTACATGAACCCAAGACATGTACGGCAAGCCAAGAACAAATGCTCATCACCATAGGCTAGAATAGATTTATATTTCTATCATCACATAGACTTAGATTTTATTCTCATCTTTATTATGGAAGCAATTAGGAGTAAATGGAGCACACAATATCAAGATATCATATGTCTCACTTAAAGTTAAACCATACACTTGCACTTCACTAACTCGAAGTGGGAATACAATGATCATGAACTGATTATTAGCTCTTAGCATACTTACATTCTCAATCCATGGATTATGACCTTGTCATGTGCATGCACTCATGACTTGTATGGTGGAGTGTTGGGATACCCTACCATTCATCATTGATGCTGTTGTGGGAGATGTGTCAATGTTTGCTTAGTAGTTGATCTTATAGAGTTCATTGTATTTAGAATCACAAAGATTATCTTTCATATTTTTAATCAATCTTTTCACACACATACACACGAAAGAGCATCAAACATATAGCATGATTTCTACACTTAAGAAAAAGTCACCACCTACCAAATAAGCTCAAAGGAGTCATGAAAAAAGACATGATGAAGAAGACTAGAGTGCACCTATTCAAACCAAAATTTCATATGCTTATATAGATCCATATTATCTTAACTTCACATTTATCTTCCATTAGAATAAATAGCTAATGTGGAGAGATTTGCAAGGAAATGTATTGGTGTCTCCTAAAAGTTCAGCACCATTAATGTTACAAGCAACCTTAATGAGGTTGAACCTTGGCCATGTATAAGAAGGATATCATGTTACTAAATACATGACTAGGTCATATCAACCCATGAAAGCACAAGTAAGAAAGGGTGCTGCCATGGAGACAAGATAGAAGAACAACAAAGGAAAGAAAGTAATCCACAATGTTGTCCTAGAGGAAATCAATGATGAAACTCCATCAAAATCATGAATCCCATTCATAGATGTTTATCATTCATCTAGAGGAACTTGTCAAAGTACAATTGCATTTAGCCCTTATGCAGACACCTAGGAGAGATGCAGAAAACTCCAAACATAGGTAGAACTCAAGGCCTAGAGCTTTTGCAGAATCATAAGAGAATGAAACATGGAGTCATAGAAGGAGAACCAACCAGTACCATTCTCCAACTACTTCCTCTTCTTCCTCACGATTATTAGTGAAATTTGACAAGAGGGAATGAAGATCCAAAGACTATGATAGGGAAAGATGTAGGAATCATGAGAGACATCAATATCAAAGTAGGTATCCTGATGAAGAAGAAGATGATTATGAATAACAAAGAGATAGAATCAGGCATGAAGAAAGAGAACAACACTATGAGCATCAAGGGAGTCACAATTGCAATCAAGCCTACAGCCACTCGCAACATGATTAACATGAAAGAAGTAGTGTATATCCCTACCAAGCACATAAGAGATAGTTGCATCAAGAGGCTAGACATGAACAATATCCAAAAATTTGAAGGTGCATATAATGTAGATCCACAACACCATCTTCAAGCATTCTATGATGCATGTGCCCTTTAGAATATTTACAGTGATTGACAAAAGTTAAAGTTATTTCCTAGGACCCTCATCAAGGAAGCAGAGAGCTAGTATTGATCCTTTGAACTAGAATTGATTTGAAGATAGAGTACCATGCTAGAGCTCTTCAATGATAAGCATCAAATCTATTCAAGAGTGTCTAATTTAAGGAAAAAAAATCCAAGGATGGAAGCAAGGAACACATGATTCCCTTGATGTAGCAATGAGCAAATATTATTCTTTATTGCATAGATGTCCAGACCATGGATTTTCACAAGGGAAACAACTAAGGCATATTCTTGATAGGTTAAGGAACAAAACTAGAGAAACTCTTAAGATATATGCCTAGGGAAGATTATTAGAGATGGCAGTCCATTGAATTCAAAGACTAATAGACCAGGTGGCCAAAGAAGAAAAAGAATTGAAGAAAAGGAAATTAGCTAAGGAATACAATTGAGATCCTATAATAAGAAAAAGAGATGTTGGAATGTGTGATAGATAAGATGATGAAACTTTAGAGGATATCATTCAAAAGAAGACTCTACTCATTTAGAAATTAATCAATGACATTGCAACAAAGGTATAGAGGATGTGGGACTCAACAGATGAGAAATTTGCTACTGCCCTTAAGATAGTAGAAAAGAGGACTAAACAAGTACTAAGCAAGAACAAAGAAAAGAAGAAAAGAAGAGATAATGAATGAGAGAATTACAAATATAAAGAAAAAGTCACTGTAGTTGAGGAATTTAAAGACTCTAGTTTAGAAGATGAAAAAGGATGCAAAGTGTGCTAATATGAACATCCTAAGAGATGTTGTCTTGTCATGGGCCACTTGCAAGGGTCTTGGACATGTACACTTAACTTGAGATTTGTCAAAAAGTAGATGCCAAAACAATTACCTTATCCATAAGGTAATCTTAGAAAACCCCTCCAACCATCATACTATCCAAGTAGAGCCTATTGTTAGTCACAATAGCGATACTAGCAATAGTGGCAACAACCACAAGCATGGGGAATGTCACTGTCGAGGTAGCAATATCCATATAGGCAAACTGATCCTTATAGATATGATGTTCAATGTCCAATATTTCTAGGAAATACTTTAGTCCATACTTCCTCTCACTACTATCCACTAGAATATCATAGGCCCACTACATGAATGGATCCTAATTCTTATGCACATCAACCAATAGCTGGTTCATTAGTTCTAACTCCTAACTCTCTACCACCAGTACCACCATTAGTTATGCAAGGAGAAATGCCAACACAATTGTAGCAAAAGAATGCTACCAGGGTAGTATAGACAAAAGAGGATGTGATAATGAAAGAACCTAGATCTAGAAAATGTCTATTTTTTAGAACAAGTCTAGAAAAGATTCAAAGGATGGGAACTTCATCCACACTAACCCCATCCACACATACTCCTCAAGGGGATACCAAACTTTCATATTCTGTAGATATGAATTTGACAAATGTCATGCTCACTCAACTATCACACACTAGATCGAGGCAAGAGCAATTTCCAAGAATAGAATAGATCTAGGAAGTGCCTTAGTATATCTCTAGTTAGCAGGACATAAACCATGTAAAACTCTATTAGATTTTGGGTCAAGAGTAAACTTGATTTTACAAGATACGTATAAAGTCTTAAATCTTCTTCCACTAAAGAAGAGAAGCATTTGATTAGAGCTTGCAAACCAGTCAATCAATGTTTTACTTGGACAAGTGGATGATGTCATTACCACCAAAAGTGGATAGTCTTACCCTATTGACTTTTTAGTGATACATGTGGGAAAAAATAAAAGAGAATTTTCTATAATCATGGGAAGAGCATGGCTTAGCATTATGGATGCTAAGCTAGGAATTATAGACTTGTCTTTGAAAGTTTCCAAGGAAGATAAGGCTAGAATCATATAGAGATGCCGAGCTCCATGTATCACATACAACAATAATAGATGCAATTACATGTAAAAAATTGGGATCATCAAATAAGAAATCAATACAACATGAAATCAATGTGTGGAAGATATGTGTATGTAGTAATGCCTATATGTAGCAACCATCAAACAAGAACACATCTAGTAGTTGATTACTAAAAAAGAGACAGAGTCCAAAATGTACATGGAACCATCTAATCAAATTATAAGTACCTATGTTGAAGAAGCTAATGAGTTAGAGTAGTTAAGGAAGAAATATCCTTATGTACACTCACATCAAGAAGATGACATCGAGTGGGAATAACTAGAAATACTAGATAAGTTTGAATCAAAACCTTTATATTTGAAAGCCCTATTGGAAGTACTAGAATATGCTTTTCTAAATAATAAGAAAGTGGTAAGTATTAATGCCAATCCTAATAAATAATAGAAGAAAAGATTATTGGAAGTGGTGAACAAATGACTGATAGCATTTGCATGGTCTTATGATGAATTAACAAGTATCTACCCATGCATATTTTAACACAAATAGATCCAGCTATCAAACCATGTTGTCAACCTCATAGAAGATTGAATCGTAAACTTAAAGAGGCGACAAAGCAAGAATTAGAAAAACTATTAAAAGTAGAATTCATCTATCCAATGGTAGACAATGAATGGTTTAGTATCTTAGTCATTGTCCTAAAGAAATGTGGCAAGTGAAGGGTCTGCATTAACTTTTCATTGTTGAATTTAGCAACATTCAAGGATCAATTTCCTCTACCATTTGTTAACCAAGTTTTCAACACCATTGTAGGACACCAGTACTATAGTTTCCTTGATGGGTACAATAGGTATAATCAAATCTGCATTGCACCAGAAGATCAAGAGAAGACCACATTCACAATTCCATAGAGGACATTTGCCTACAAATAGATGCCTTTTGGCTTGTGTAATGCTCTTGCTACTTTCTAAAGACTAGTATTGAGCATTTTCCAAAAGTGGATTGGTAATGAAGTAGAGGTATTCATGGATGATTTTTCCACTTATGGACTAGATTTCAAACAAGCATTGGACTAACTAGAATAGGTTTTTAGAAGATGCATTAAAAATAATTTAAAGCTTAATTGGAAAAAGAGCCATCTAATGGTCCAAGATCAAATTGTTCTGGGATATAGAGTATCTTTAAAAGAAATAGAGGTAGATTTGGATAAAACAAGAGTTATTCAAAATATCACCTAGAGGCCACAGACTATTAAGGATGTTGAGGATCATTGAACTTAGGAAGGTCGGGGGTGGGGTGGTGGTGGTGGTGGTGGTGGGGGGAATGAATAAGTTCTCCAAAGAAAATTTGTTTAACACAAATTATACACTAAATTTAACATGGTTCCTTGACTTGGGTAGTCCACACTTAGAGGGTAGTTTGCAAGCATACCTCTAGACTTTATTCCTTCCAAATTATGGTTTGAAGGGTACCACACCCTCTACAATTTGCAAGCCTTGCTCTAGAGTGTTGTGATGTTACACCAACTACTCAACCCTGCAAGGTCCTATCAGGCTTAGAATGTACTTTTTAGGCTTCGAAAACCTTTACAATCTTGAGCTCCACTTTGGAGTGTTGCGTCACAACACCAACCACTCAATCCCGTAGGATCCCAACAAGCTCAAGCAAGATGCCTTCCCACAAGAAGCACATCAACCCTACAGGGTCCAAGGGAGAACAACCATTACAAGGGATGAATGAAACTTAGTTTTTTGATCCTTGCAATTTGAGGTACAACACACTTTACAATGGACAAATGATAATACAATGAGGAGCAATAGTGATTACAATGATTGTCAAATGATTTCACAATGATTGTACAAGAGCTTACTAGTTTCTCAATGAGAATAATGTCTTCTTATAGTCACCATGTTTTCAAATCCATCTTTGAACTCATGCAACAGCTAGCTAATGATTATGGAAGACATCTTCTTTGTGCCTGAGATGTTGTTTTGTATATTCCCTCTCTTATGGGAAGACGTCTTTTTTTGGGAAATATGTCTTTCTAAAATATCCATTATTGGAAGTCATGTTCTTTTGGTGAAAGATGTCTTTCTACATAGGGGAGACATCTACTATTTCTAAGAGACATCTTTCTAGGTCTTCTTCAGTTCTAGCAATACATCTACTATTTTTGGAAGGCGTCTCTTCTACAGGGGCCAAGGGCCAAAAATGAAACTACTTGTTTTGATGCTAGGAATCTCTGGATTCCTCCAAACAAGTTCCCATAAACCTTATAACCTCTTAGACTCATCAAAATGAGCTAGAAATACTCCAAAACATGCCAAAACATCCAAGAATCATCCTTAACAAAAATAGACACATTTTGCTTGAAATCTTCGTATTCGTCCATGCTCCCTTGAGTTCTTATGATCCCAAATTTGCTTATGAGTTCTTAAGTCTTTTGCTCTTTCTCCTATAAACACAAAAACCATCCAAACATCCTTGTACTCCATTTTCCTTAACGTTTTGACATACCACAAGGTTAGCAATCTCTTCCTTTTTGGTAATGTTCAAAACTTAAGAAAATGGGTTAGTCTTTATCACAATATCAGAATAGATAAGTAACTTCTCCCCCTTTTTGAACACGATCAAAATGGACGATGCATATAACTTTTCTCTTAAGGATATATCATAAAAGAACAACATCATATAATATGCATGACCATTATCATAAAAACAACTCTCCCCCTTGATGCATATGAACAAATAGAGAATGAGGGAGTCACATATTTAAGAAGAAAAATTTGTTATAAAGAATATATTATTTTAATATAGAAAATATAGTTATGGAAAGCCATTGCATAATGAGCATATCTATTTTCATACAAACTCTCCTCTTGTATGGATAGCATCCAAAAGAATCTATCCAAACACCTATAAAAATGTATCATAATATATTTGTGCATAACAAATGAACATTTTGCAAGAGAACCATATGAGAAGTAGACATCTCATTAATTTCATAGGGCTGAGGAAGTAAAATTATTTTTTATCAAGGGTGGTCCTACATCTGTTCACAACAAGAAGCACATTTGATCCAAGCCTTGTAGTAACTTATCTACCATGATTCTAGAATCATCCAACATTCTTTTGAAAAGATCAATAGTCTGATAGCAAGTTCATGGCAAGATAGTTTAAAACATGTATATTTAACTTTTAAGATAAAGCAACACATCTAATCATGCTAAATATATCAAAAGATCAAAAACAACCAATCAATTATTTATCCAAAAGAATATTCATAAACTAATATATCATAATCATGTTAAAGGTAAGAAAAATAGCATATGGATATACCTCATATCTTACCAAAAAAGATCATGAACACCTGTTCTAGTACAACACCTCTTCTAGTACATCTCAATTCATATTTGTAATAAGGGCCTTAGGTACTTTAAAAGATATATTCTCAACACACAAAAGGTCAGATAAGAAATAGAGCTTACATGTAAGTTTATATAACATATAAACATAAGGAGATTTCACAATAAAAGTTCATCTTTAGATAAGGAGTTAATAAATATCCTCTTTTACAACATTACAAGATGAATATGCTCTTTGTTGCTCATTTTTGGCTGAGGGTGAGTTGAAATATGAAGTTTTGTTGCTTGAGTGTCTTTTGGTAAAATCCTCAAAAGACTCCCCCTACACTAGTGGCCTCTTGAATTAGGTACAAGCTCCCCCTACATATGTGCAAATTCAAATGCTCCCTTTCAGTTTTTTTGGATCAACTTGTTCTTTTCTCATCAAAGTTCTATCCTTGCAAATTAGCTTTAATATTAAGTGTGGAGGCTAAAGTCTCCTATTAATAGTACTTCATAATGATTCCTTTTACAATGATACTATTCTCAGAAGATTCATGAATTGCATTGAAGATACTAATTCAAATTCTTTAATTATCATACAAAAAAAATCTTCACAAGAAATTTGACTTTAAGATTTTAGAACAAACCCATATCTCACGACAAAAAGCTTATCAATTCATGAAATTTATACAAGGACTTTAAATCCATTGAAACTAATACATCAAATGATGATTTTCAAATAAAAACTTTAAAAGTTTACAAGTATCACAAATTTTCATTCAATTATAAGATTAATCACATCATGCTCATACATACACAAGGGATACCATAATTTAAAATATTCTAATAGTATCAAATATCTTCTCTTGTAAGAACTTATCTTAATATTTGTAGAATACTATAACTAACATCCCATAGCTTGAAATGAAGTAAGCACACATCAACATAGTTTAGTCTTTTCAAATGATATTTAGCAACCAAGGAAATAAAAAAATTATCTTGACTTACCTTGCTTGCAACTGAGAATTAAGGTACCTAGAGTGGTAGAGAATGAGATTCCTCTTTCGAGGTTTTTCTTCTTACATAGACTTCTTCAATTTTCAAGGCTTGGCTCCCCTTCACAAATTGG
>MNCI01016265.1:391637-409439 GCA_015680685.1 Gnetum montanum | reverse complement strand
CTATCTAGCTTAGTCCATGCACTGCAAGGTTTATCCAAGAAGTTCGTCTTTATTTCCATACACAAACTTGTGTTCAGGTACAATATTTGCTCGAATAAAGATCCGTTCACTTTGGACCTCCTACTGTGGGCACATGGAACTTAGTTTATCATTTGATCATGAGCCCCTTGAATGAGGTCACAAGGATGGTCAGCTAGCCAATGAATGACTTAAGCAATTTGTTCTCCCCACAATGAGTCTAGGCTACTATTCATACAAACCTTGATGCAAGAAAAGTTATCGTATCTTTGCTTGTTAAGTAGTTTCTCAAAATTTCATGTAATTCCATGACTTTCACTATGGTTCTTGAAGAGATGGAAGGTGCAAAAGTCCTAGTCATGCTATACAATTGCTAGGAGACAACTGCTAAAATGGTTGTTGATATGATCAGTGAAGCTTTGATAACTTCTACGACATCTATTGTAGATGTTGCCACGATGGTAGATTTCCAAGTATCTATAGGAGCAAGGAGCATGGGGATGATAGTAGTTCAACATGAGGAGGTGCTCAAACAATTAGTGAAATCTCAACAACCAATTTTGAAAATCTTCAATATTCTGAAAGACATTTTTGCTACCTAGTCAAAGTTGTTGGAGATAAAGGGTAAGCTTCTCATCATAGAAGTGCAACTAGGAGAAGCGACCAACATCAATCCAAGTTTGGTAGTAGAAGTTATTGATTTGAGAACTTGCTTGTTTGATCCTGCCATTTGATGACTTAAGTTCATAAGGATGAATCTTTCCAAAAGATTTAGGAGAAACTAAAGAAGGCCAAGAATGTAAAAGAAAGTTTGGTCTAGAAAGCATCATTTTTGAATAACATCTTACTACTACAAATAATGGTCTCTTCCAGACACGCATAGAGAACAAGTTGTTGACCAAAGAAAATTGGTGTCTATAGAAGGTACAAACACAAAAGGAACAATTTGTGAAATACCTTAGGTACTAGCAAGAACAAATTGTTAGGGTGAACCAAAATGTGAGGAGGTTGGTGATAGAGAACCAAGATATAACAATGGAGAAGGTGTATGCTATATGTCAAAAGACAATCATTGAGATCATCACTTAGAAGAATGAAGCCTTAAAATATGAAAAGGTAAAAAGTCGTTATAGGGATTAAGAAGGCATGTTCAAAGAGGTAAAGGAAAAGAAGATAAAATTAGCAAATGAGAAAATGGATGATGCTCTTTAGTAACTCCAACAATGTGGTGATGCATGACAACCTAGCTTTGATGGGTTCAACACATACAATAAGATAAAAATTCGCATGAAGAAGCTAAACATCAAAGAAATGATAGAATATATAGAATTGGCCAACCTTTGATATGCAAACCTAGCAATGTTGATTGTAGGGTGGTTGAGGTTAGAACTAGAGAAGTAAGTCACTAGCTCCTACCTCTTATATAACATGAAGTTTAAGCTCCACAAGGAAACTAATCAAAAGTTAGATATAGTTAATGCAAAACTTGAGGTTCTTAAGAGTAGATTCAAAGATCAATGATCAGTTGTAGAGAACCTGGCAAAATGGATGGCAAATCACCAGGAGCTACAATACATAGTGCATGCGTTCAATATTGAGCATAATCAATTTGTAGCCTAGGTCATGAACATGAAGGAGCTATTCCCAGCCTTGTGTTTCCCATAGAGTGTGCTTATACCAACCACTCTAGGTGATGTCGTTTGGACCATCAATGGTCCCCATGATGAGGAGAAGAAGATGAAGGTACTATAGGATGCCTTCAAAATATCAGAAGTAGTAGTAGGGTACCCAAGGCTATTAATAGAACCAAGGTAAGGGGAGCATCAATAAGAACTATAAGAGTCTCTACCTCATGACACCATATGAAACATCTATCTTGGTCCATTTTTTGTACTTGACAGCTAGTTAATTTTTGTTAAGTATCCATTTTTTTTGAAATTTAGTGTAATTACTCAAATAATTTTGTGATGCGGCACTCATGTCTTGTCAAGTCTATCAATTAGTAAGTTATTTCCGTACTTCCCCAAATTTTGTAAACAACTCGATCTGGCTTTTGTTTACTCAAGGAAAAATTTTTCGTTAGTCGTGAGGGTATGATGAAATGTGAATTAGTTAGCTGTGTTGACACATCCCTTGATGCATTGACACAATTTGGTGCTTTGCCTATATAAATGTGCATACCCACCACATTTATTACATCTTTGATCAGTAACATAGCCAAATTCTTGTAGTTTTTCATTGCAAAAGTTAGAATTTTTCTCTTTTGAGTGCATGCAGTGTGGATTGAGTCAATTGTATGGAATTTCATTAAAGTGGATCATGTACCTAGACACTTATGCATAAGGGTAATAAAATCAAGATTTGTTCCATCCATTACAACACTTGGATTAGCATTTAATTTACTTTTCAGCACTTTATTCTTGATGCATTTTACTTTTTTGTACTTTGCAATTAAATATTTCATTAATTTGAGCATAATATATTAACATTTGGTAATCCCAGCGGTGAATACTTGGTATGCCTAGTAGTAAATACTTGGTAACCCAACAATGTTAGTATAAGTTTAGGATGTGTACGGAAAGTGAGAATAGAGGCTTATTGCTTAAAATAGTTTAGACTTCTTTTATGTTCTTAGTTAATTAGTTTAATATTTTAATACTTTATATTTTTAATATTTTAATAATAATGAAGCCATCTTACACCCCAGTCACACTTAAACATAACACTTGAACTAACACAAGTTGTGATTGGAAAGACAACAATTAGCAATCTCATGCTTAGTTTTCTATGACATTGTGCTAGCCCAAGTCCACTAAATTTGACTGGATTGCACATGAATATTTGTGTATAATTGGGCATAGGATATACTCTATTGCTCATCACCACTATATCATATAAATCATATAACATAAAATGTGCACCATCCATACATCTCATCTTTATACAAAACACCATAACATGTTATTAAAACCACATTAAAGGAATCTACACCAAGCAATAAAATTTTATTACAAAGATACAAAGCAACTATGCATGAGTTAATTAACACACACACCCACCCACCCATAACTCATACTACATACACATATCAAAATCAAGGATTCTAGAAATAGTGGTGCTACGAGCCAAGCTCCACCTATATCTTAGGGTGACTTGTCTTAAGTGAACTTGAAATTGGTGGGGTTTACCTAGGATCTTTAAGGGTGACATGCCTATCAAAAAGTTACATTTGATAAGGTCAACTTAAAGACAAGGAAAATATGTTCTGGGTAGGATTAAAGGACTGAAACATGTGAGTTAGTAGGAGTGGCTTGATATATGAGGTTGACTTGCCATTGGTCAAATTATCTTTTTTGGTAATTTATAAGGCAATATTGAGTCATTGTTTTTATCCAAGGTCACATGTCCACAATCTTTGTATCTTCTTAATGAGAGTCAACCCAATTGAAACTTAGAGAATTTTAGATCTTTTGAATTGGGTCAACCTTGTGAAGTGGGATTAACTCATTAATTAATTTAAGAAGTTCTCGTTAATTAATTTAAGAAGCTTCAAATAAATAAACTTCATGCCAATAGTAACAAAAACACAATTACTCAAGATACATGCATCAAGGCATCTTTAGAATGCACCTCTTGAGTAGTTAAACTTGAAGAGGAAATATAGTGCAATTGGTTTCGGAGAAGGGAAATCAAAAGCACGATAACAACCAAAGCACAACTAGGTGCTAGAGACCATAGTAACATAAAGGCCTCGAAGACAACTCCAATTCAATCTCGGAAAAAGCCTCTCTTATAGGAGGCAAGCTCCATACATATACTCACGATATGTAACCTACAGAGCTCATCACCCCTCATTTGTAACATTGCGTTTACACACACCTCAAGAATTATTTCATGTCCTATCAGACATCATCATCGTCATGTTGCCATTATAATGTTATGGAAACATTCTCGCACATTTTAAAACGTTAGCCTCAAGATGAAATTGTGTTTGATTCAATTCTGATTGGTAACAAATATGATAATAATTTGCATTCTTTGAAGCAGCTTTCTTGATTTAAGAAGGATACTCACTCCATGAAATGAAATAACGTAGTTTATAATCTTATTTGGAATATGCTGTGTAAGTGATTTTGCTTTACTACTTTGACGAAATTTCCCGGAAAAAATAATTAGCAGCCCCTTGTAATAAAAGGATTTCGTTTTCAATTCCATTCAAGCAAAAGGTCCCAGAAAAGCTTGCGAAAGCAGACGGCATGGAGATCCAGTACATTGGAAATTAACGGGTAAGCCAGAGACACAGAGAGAGTTTGATAATCAGATAGCCAGAATAAGGCTGGGCATGGGATAAGGAAAGCGCTGCAAGATGCTGCTCTCCCACACAGCCAGAGGCAGACGCGAGCATGAACAAGCTGAACCTGAATCTGAATCTGAACAGTTAGCTGAACCTAAATCTGAAGCTGAAGCTGAAGCTGGACCTGAAGCTGATCCTGTTGGTGGGGAAAAGTTGTGAACAACAATGGAGGTGTTGAAATACTCGCGGAGCTGAGTGACTCTTTCAGTTGAACGATGACTATGGCGATGGCGGATGCAGACAGTCCACACATGTACCCAGTAGGAGCTACAACCGGAGCAGCCCTCTACCAGAACTCTTACTACCTCTTCTTCTTCTTCTTGTTTTTCTGGCTTTTGCTGTGGACCATTTTCTTCTTCATGATCATGATGATGATGATGAAGCTGATTTTTTTGATTCTGCTGCTGCTGCTGCTTCTCCCCCAGCAACTTCACCATCAAGTGCGGTTTGAAGTTATAGCAATCAGGCCTGCATTTTCCTGTGAGAATGCTCATCAAGTGCTGACACTGTGGCGGTCCATGGAACCACCATTCTATGTGTCTTACCATCAGCCCATGCAGCACTCCTGCGTCCCCTGCCTTGAGTGCCTCGTATATCCTTTTTACAGTCTCCAGTCTCGTTCTTTTGTGTGATTTCCCTGCTACACTGCCCCAGATAGATCCGATCCATCAGTACAAACATTTTAGCTGCTTAATTACGGTTCCAATACTCTTAAATGCTTAGGTATAATGTATGACTTGTATGTATGCATGTATCAAATCCTAAAGTTTGATGCTAAGATATAAGAGTTTATTTGTCAGTATGTACAGAAATAGTTCACTTTTTATTGCCCAGAAGTGTTTATTATCATTGAGAATCGTAAATCTGCGGTGATGTAATTGAACTTAATCATAACCGTCACCAGGAAGCTATAGTTTGGAAGTATTATTTTCATTCTATTCTTGAAAGTTGGAACAAAATCAGATTTAAGCTCGTAGCCTGTGTAGTAAGATTATGGTGTCTAAGGAAGAAAACAAAATACTGCGTTAAACTGAAATTGAAATTTAAGACAATCAAGAATGTACATTATTGCAACAACGAAAATAAAATAGATATATTATTATGCAGAATAATGGTAAAAGCTTTGAAAAAAGTTGCATAGACAACGTAAGCGATTGACCGACAATGTAAGCAACTATAGATGAGTAACTAGGGTAGAAGCTGCAAAACCCAAAGCTGGTTTCCCGAGATGATCATTATTAGGAGTAAAGCGAACCCGATCATTCAATTTGCTCCAGTCAAAACTACAGACCTTAATTGTTAACCATCGTTTCCTCGACTAATGATTAAGGAAATAATAATAACTTTATATGTGACAGAACCCAGGCATCCGAAATAAGGAAGAAAATATGAAGATGATGAAGAACCTTGGCAACTCGAAAATATGGACGACGAGCGCGGAGGCGAAATGAAATGATTTTGAGCTGATTTGATTCGAATTCGAGCTCTGAATGCTTGGTTTCTGTAAATGTGAATCTGAATGAATTGCAGCAGAGGGGCACATAACAATTTATAGAGTGCGTGGCTTCTTTTTGGTGGGCACAAACCAATTTTTGCTGGCCACAGAGCACGAGGTTGATGAGAGCAGGAATTTGTCTGCTGTGCCGCCTCTGTGATTTCTGACATGACACTGGACAAGACACACTTTTCGTTGTGGGTAGATGCGCTTGCTCTTGCTTGCGCGCGCAGCATGATCAGGATGATAGTGAATGATGATGCTCTATTCTTTATTCCAAATAAAACGAGAAGGTGCAGTTGCAGGTGTCGCCACTTCTGTTTTTGCTTTTACCCACGGATTTTCCGTCATTTTTGAAATCCAGGGATGTGACGGTGAGCGTGCTTGTGCTTGCTTCTTCTCTGATGGCATAGACAATAATAATTATTTTGGCTTGAAATGGAATCATATAATTTGATTACTTTCTCATGGTTATGCATAAAATTTCAAATACGATCTCTGTTATATATATGTGTTTATATATATATAAAATTATGATTTCATGTACATCTTTGTCTAACCTTCTGCGTAAAAGATTCAGAAGTCGCTACCACATAAAACAAGTAACCCAATTAGGAAAAACAGAGGTTGTTGCTTTTAGTTTAAGGTTTATGAATAATGGAATAGCTTTGGGCTACCTCTTTGTTAGGTAACATTCTTCTGCTATTTGTAAATTAGATATTTTTTGAAATGAAATGAACTTTCCTCGTAACTGGTACTGAGAGGGAAGAAAGGGCGAAAGACCAAAAAGAAAGACAAAGAAAAACCAACTGAACCGCAATTGTTTTAACATACTCATGTCGGCCAAATGCCCCAGAAACAGGCATAATACAAGTCTCACATCGATTGGAGAAGCCGGCGTTAGTGGCAAGGCAACACCACAGAGCAGAAGATTGATTAAAATTAAAAATTAAAACACTTTTATAAATGTTATGAATGATTTCATGGGTTCAGTGGAAGCAAGTAAAAAATTTCAGTTTCCGTTTCAGATATAATAGAGAAATACATATGGATTGATTTTGCCTTGCAAAAAAGTTGAGTGGGTGGTTATTCAACATGAATGCTGCGGCATGATCGATCGATCCCAACTCTTGTGCCCAGCCAAGACCATCTATGGTTTCTCTCATCTGGGGGAGCTGGCTATTGAGGATGGATACAACAAAAAACAGACACCAAATTTTCAAAAGAAAAGCATTAGAAACAGACAGAACTGTGTCAACAATAGCTATCTTCCATTTTCAAGATATCCTTTCCTTTTTTAGATGAGCCAAAACAGACATATATAGATTTGCTCATCAACATGCATCCAGCTTTGTCCTTGTGCTTTGCTATCTCATATTATTATTATTATCATTATGATTTTTTTAATCTCTTTGTTTGTGCAGTTACAGTTGTCTGACAGCATTCCCTGGCATGCATGCATGTTGTGGTGGTTCTTGTAGCCTTATTGTAATCTAACGACTCCACTAGCACAACAGTAGCAATTTTAAATAAAGAAAAAAAAGCCGATAATAATTGTTATATCTTCATGCTTGATGCCACTTAATTAGCACATAATCTAGAAAAGCCACTTAGGATGAAGCTTCACCGGTTCAATCCCATGCAAACATTGTATAATTCGTTAGTGAATGCTTTCTGGGGTAACTATGATTCTATCCCAGATTCCCAGGTTGATTCTGCGTAAGCAGGACTGTATGTATTATCATATTTATTTGGTTAGTGGCCAGATTTTTAATTTGGAATGAAGAAGTTAGCATTCCAATGGGTAAAACTGAGATTGTCAAAAAGTTTTACGTTACCTGTATCCAACTGTGGTTCTGACCAGCACCAGATTTTTACTCCGTGAGTAATTACGACCCACAAACGTCAAAACACACCGACAGCCACCTCACAGAAATTTAATGCTAGTGTACTTGAAATGTTCTTACATGGAGGCGGCTTTAAAACCTGGACAGCAAAAGCTGTGTCATGCATCCATGAATGAGGTTTGATATTCTAGGGTAATTAAGGTGTGGATGGTGATAATACGGCCAAGGTTAACCGCCTCTTCAAGAGGCAGAAAAGTGCCTTTGGTGGAATCCATCATCCATTATGCATATTATACAATATTTGTATAATGGATCCATGCGATGTTATGTTGATATTTTGTTACCTTATTTATTGGGGTAAAACTTCGAAATTGCTTAATGCGGCAAAGCTCTACGTTCTAGCTATGCATTTGCAATTTTTCCTGGAAAGCTTCTCATCTTACATGTCTTTGATGCCCCTTGCTTATATGTGAGCTAGGTTTTGTCTTGTATGAACTTGATGCGGTGGTTACATTAAACTTAGATCTCTATAGTATGCACATGGAAAATTCACATGAGCTTCGTTTAGTTAACCTACTGAGACATAGAGCATTTTTTTAACCACAAAATTTAAAAAATTCAACCAAGTCAAAGAAACACGATTTCAACAGTAGAGAGCTCAACAGAAAGAGTGGTTAGTAAACTCATACCCATGAGCTATTGAGTGAACTATTGAGTTGAGAGCATGTGAACTCTCCATGTGAAGTCATTGAAGGTTATTAATACTCTCATGTAGAAAGGTATGGATTTTTACTTGAATATTATGCCCTTCTCCCACCTTGTCCCACTTGGGTTTTTCTTTATAAATATTAATTTGGGGCTCATTTTGTAGTCGTTTGTGACCACATCGAGGCCATCAAATGTACTACCATCTTTGGTGCCCTTACATTTTACAATTGTTTCATTTTATAGTCATTTTCTTACATCTTCGTCCTTGATCTTGTGTTTGGAATGCCCATGATCGATAATTATTGAGAAGCCTTTGCTTTCGTGATTCATTGGGCACATTGTTTTCTTCATTTAGTGCTTCCATTAAGTATGAAATTTTTTTAGCATGTTAATGTAACATTCCAGAATTAAGATCAACTTAAAATTTTTGGAATCTTCCTTTACTTCTTTGTATTTTTAGTTGTCAAATAGTGTGCATGGTCTTCTTTAACTTTTCTCATGGCATTTTCACTTGTTATAACATAATTCATGTTGTTGCTTCGATTCTTTCTTGATTGAGCTACTAAGATATTAATTTTGATATGGAGATTTTTAAGTTATCGAAATCTCTTTGTAGAGCATATGGATCTTCTTGGTTTTTTATCTTCCATTTTGATGATTTGTTTGCCTTGCAAGCTATTGTCACTAACAATGATCATGCTTAAGAATGGTCCAATAAATCTGCCATATATATTTTTATTTTTTTAAGGTCACCTTCTGTGTGTACCAATAGGGTAGATGTCTTACTTTCATGGGGTGACAAAAGTGGACATTGCTTATAGTGGATATCAACTATCAACATTTTTTTTTAATATTTTACAATTTATCTTAACCAAGTTGCCTATAGTTATAGTTTGAAAATTAACAACTTTGAAACATCTACTTTTTAAATTATTTAAATACAAATTTTCTTCCTATTATCCTAGTCAAAATTATGTTTACTACATTGTTCATAGGGTAGTTAAGAAAAAACATTTTCAGATAATCCCAAAAGAGATTTCAATTAATCATTAAGGTATATAATCAACTAGATTTTAACATGGGTATAAAAGTGCTCTTAACTTATTAGTTGATAGATAAAATATTTACTAATTGAATTGCTACCTATCAATTGCCCTAATATTGAAATATGTATTTAAAGTTGAGATTAAATTATACACTCTTTCCTAAGATAGTACATGAAATTTGATATAGGTTATTCATGTACAAGTCTTTAAGAAGAAAATTTTAAAATGGTTGCATTATTATAATTTTTTTAGAATGATATTGAAATAAGTTATTAGCCCAATTGAAAGAAATACAAATATAGTTATAATTTGAAGTATGTTTTATGAGATAAAAAAATTATTTTCTACTTAAAAAAGGATCATGAACCCAAGCCATAATGCTCATTCAAAACTTGTTTTATACTGGAATCTAGATCATTTGGTTTCATGATTTCAAATCAATATGTACTGTTTTACTTTCTAAGAAATTTGCAACAGTTATTAGTAAACATAGATAGCTAACCCCATTTTGTTGGGACAAGGCTAGGATGATGATAATGATATTAGCAAACACAAATAAAATACTATTTATTTATACTAAACATGTTAAAAGTATCATAGTATGTCCTACTGCTATGAGTTAAAAATCTTACGTGGATTCTGTGTAGCAACTAAAGATAGTTGGTAGAGACTAAAAAAAATGCAAAAAAAGCAAGGAAACTACAAAATATGGAAGAAGCCATTAAACATAAATTGCAAATGAGGTAAAAATAATATATATTAGAAGTAGCAAGAAATGATTTTGGGGAATTACACCCCTCATTAGCATGCCTTTGATTCTAGTAGATAATAGGGATGGTAGTAGACAATTTATGGGAAGAACATGATCCTTTTTGAATACATATTGAAAAGAAAAAACTAGCAACCCTCACATTTGAAGGTGTAAGGGTGGATAACAGTTTAAAGATTAGAAAGTCTAAACATTAGAACTGAATCTATTGCAACATCAGGAACCTCCATAGTTTTAAAATTTCTCCAATAAATAGCATGGAGAAGAGTAACTTTATGTAAAGCATAAACTTTGTGTAGCATCATTCAATCAACTAAATTTTCTTCATTATGCCTTGGATGTACACACTTTAGTATAGAAGAGTTTGAACGTTGATGGACTATGTCATTTTAATGAAGCTAGAGCTAAGCTGGCTAGTAGAAATAGTGGGAGAAATAATAATAATGGAAAAATTATAATTGCTACACTTGGATGTAGAACTCAAAAAAACTCGTGGGTGCCCAACAAGAAGACTGATGAATGGCAAGGTACCCCTACACTCAAACATATGAATACGAGCGTTCACACACGATCAGGTCAAACTTCGCAGATAGACTAGTTGTGGTATCTAGATAGTTACACGTTGATCGTAGTTCACTGTCTTCCCACCCGAACTAGTATTTACTTGGTCATGTATGGTTTAGTCCAAAGTGAGGTGAATGATGTGATCCTAAACTAGTGCTACTTCTAGAGACAATGGAAAATAAACTTCTTGTAAGCTAATAGGTGATGAGAAGCAAAATCTAAACTAGCCTAAGTGTGATGAGCATCTGTCCTTAATCGTCCGTATGCATCTTGGACCTCATGTACTACTTTTGGGATTACCAAGCACACATTACTTAAGCACTCCTAAATACATTACAAGTTACACTTCAATGTTCGTAATTAAGTTGTACTCATTCCACATTTAACAACAGGAATGGTAAATGACGGTAAAGAAATATTAATTAAGAGAACAATAAATAACAATAACAATTAAACAATTAAAGACTAACTGAATGCTGCAATGATGGAGTAATCTCGATCTTTATTGTCGATCATGTGCATGTCCAAGTACGTCACACTCGAATAGAGGTTCCATACAATTACAATCATCACACTACGGGCATGCAGTGGCGAAAGAACTATAATGAATTAAAAATTGACAAAAAGACTCTACACTTACACTTACTGACTTCCTCGTTCCTGTGCATCCAAATGTGTATTTATAGGCTTACACAGGAATCACAATATCATGTATTCAATATCGTTACCTAGGTTGCGATATCGCATACCCGATATCGAGGATCTGATATTGGGGCTTGGTAAGACACGATTCATCATACCCCATAACTGAATAACAACTCATCCTTGATTTAGACAAAATGAGAATGGGTTTGATTGATTACACAGTGGATAGGTATGGGATTATTAACTAACTAGGAATTACTCATGCCATAGTGTGGAATTGAACAAAACAAAATTGGGACACAGACATCGAATTTACAAAAAATAAAATTTGTTGGAACTCATGTTGTTCCTAATGGTGGTGGCTCCTCCATGGGTCACTTCCCCTTATCTTGTGCTCTAGGTTTTGGAAATGGATGTCTCTGAGGAAGTGCCTGAAGCTTTTCTTCCTCGGTTCAGGGATCTTGTGTCGTCTATGCTGATGCTCCAATGTTTGATGGAGTCAGCACCTCCCATGGGCATAGAAGTTGCTGAAACATCTAATTGGCCTTAACATACCAAGTCGCAAACAACCATCGTTCCTCTTCATAGGCTTAGGCTTTGTCTTTGTATTTTTGATAGTCCTTGAGCTGTTAAGCCAAATTCACCGTGACATCCTTTTGTATTTAGTAGCTAGTTTTGACCACCTCTAATTTTCCACTTCTAATTTGTGTAGCATCTTCTTGTGTTCAGCAAATTCTATTTCATACTTTGTGTAGGTGGTTGCTACTTACTTTTCCATTTCTATTCTCGGGTGTCCTGCTGTCAACATGGCCAAGTTGGCATATCGAAGGTTTGCCAACTCCATGTATTCTGTGAGATCTTGTATCTACAGGTCCCAGCTTTTGAGTTCTGCTTGGTGGGTGAAGGCATAAATATCCAATATGGCCTACTAATCAACGTTTTGAGCACTAAGTGTGTTAATGTGAGCTTTGGCCATATGGATTTCTTTTTCTACCACTTGTTTGTACATTTCCAACTGATCTCTGAAGTGCTCTTTAATCTTCTCATGTCACTTGGCCTCATTCTGCCATGCTCTTATTTTAATTGCCATCTTCTGATGGATTGCATGTACCTCCTCCATTGAGAGGGTTCTATTTTCTCTGGCCAAGTGATTCATATCTTGGTTGACCGTTATTAATTATTCTTGTAATTGCTGAAAATTTTCTTTGAGAACATTCTTTTGTTTTTCTACTATGGTCAACCGGAGATTTTCAATAGTGAGGAATTTATTTTCTTCTTGCAAGGCCTTGAGTGCTTTGGCATGTGCATACGTTTAAGCTTGTGCCTTAGAAGCATCCCAATCAGCCTTCTATTTTCTCAGTCACTTTTTTATTCTCTTTTAGCAATTTATTTAGTTGCTTTGTCTAGAAAGATTCTAGTTGGTCTGTAGGGATGAATTCAAACAGGTTCTGTTGTGCAACTTGTAGGACGACAAGATTTTCTTGGAGTCTTTCTAACTCCTCCTCTGCATGCTTTACCCTAACCTCTACCATGACTAGCTTCCATTTTGTGGAGATGAGGTTTGACTGAGTTGCTGTGACATCTTGAGGGATGTCAAACAGGTATGTCATCACTTGTCCTATCTATAGTAACTGATCTAGAACATCCTCATGCTTCGCAGGAGTCATCGAGGGATTGGCCAAAGTTTGAGCATCGCGCGCTCCTGTAAAATCTACCAGTGGCACAACAAGGACATTAAATGATTCTTTTATGTGGTCTATGACCACTTTTGCTACTCTCGTTGCATCTTGGTGCTACATGACCACTACTGTGGTACTTCACTAGTTTCTAATTGCACCTGAAAAGATGCAATGTTCCTAGAGATCTATTGTGACTAGTGTGATTCCCCTCCTCTTGTTTGGATAGATACCTCACCTTGTGTGTGATCAATTGAGACTGTGGGTCGTACAACATCATTGATGACCCTGAAGAGATTGGCCTCGTCATGGCTTCCCCAACTGATCGTTTTAGCGATGGCCCTGAGATGGCTCATCGGTAGTCAATAGTCCTGCAACGGTGGTGGTGTCTGGTCTTACTGGCCTATAAGTTGTGTGCTGGGCCCCGCTTCTTATTCCTACTCAGGCTCCAGTGTCTCACCAACACTTTTACTTGGGGTTGGTGGCTTTAATAATTCAATGAATAAAGCATTTTGGGCCTTTCTGGGGATGTCATTGGTGTACCCTAGAATTCCAGCACATTGACACAGCTTCTTGATGAGACAGGGGAAGGGCAATGCAAACTTTCCCATCTTACGTTCTTCAAACTACCTCAAAATTTTTGTAAGATATAGATGGGGTAGGTTGGCTTTAACCTTGCCCATCAAGATGGCACTTCCTCTAGCCGCATATATGGAAAGTTTGTTTAAACCTTTTGTTGGGAAAATGTGATATGTGCCGATTTTGAAGTAGATTCTCTCTTCAAGTGTCAGCTTTCCACATGCTTTATCTTCCTTGCCATATCCCCTTTTCAACCATATTTTCCACACATCAGCATCAAAACAAGTGGACAAGTGAGGAACTTTTGGCCCTATATTCAAAAGATTTAGAAATTTTAAAATGACTTTGGCAAAGAAATCAATAGAAATAACACCAATATCAATGGTGGTGCCTTCTTCTTTATTGTGACAAAATTGGTACATCTCTCCCAGGTACCAATCACCACTTTTAGAGAGAATAGGCCATAGTGGGGACCCTTTAAGTTGGTCCCTGACTACTTCAGGAGCAAACTTAGTGAAAGGTTCAAAGTTGAGTTCCATAATCATAGTTGCTAACGTGGACTTTTCATGAATTTCCTGAACACATTTTGAAGACAATGTGAGATGGTGTCCTTGTTTAGGTGCTTTAATGTCTCCTCCTTCAACATGTCCCGATTGCATAGTAATAGGGGGTTCCTAATGGATGCTGAATGATTATGCCTCCTATTCTATACGTTCCTCGAGAGACGTTTGGCCTTTGCCTCTCCTTGGTCATTTGGATGCACCCTAAGAGGGTCCTCTTTGTTGTCCTCTTTTAGGGGCCATTTGCAATCACATGGAGTTGTCTATTAGTAAGGCTATTTACAAAATTTAATTTATACCTTACTTCCTGCCTTAATAAATTCATTTCTTGTTTAGTGTGATTCAGAGTTAGAAAATTTTACAAAAGTTTCCCCTAAATTTTTTTATATTAGGCCCAATTTTGATTAGGTGACTCCATAAAATAATTTTCATGATCTGGGTGAAGAGATAAAATTAAATTTGCAAACGGTTTTAACATTTTTAAGGTCATTTACCCTTTATGATATCCTTTAGGCAAAGATGAATTCCAAAAAAACTATGCACAACTTGGAGTGTGCCTTTCCCCCACGACTAAGTCAAACACTCTAGGTTTAGATAGGTTTGATTGGAACAAGAATCAGAGCATTAATGAGCAAGATATGGAAGTTGGAATGATAGGTGCTCAGAGTGTCAGAATTCGCGGAAGAAAATTTCAACAACTCCCATTGCATGAACAGTGAATATGATGTTGACATGAGCGATGGGGGTCCCTATATATAGTTTTTATAGACACGATATCACGTACCCAATAGCACAGGCTTGATATCGTGTCGGACTCGATATCGGGTACTCAATATTGTGTCCTTTTGAAAACAGGGTATTTGGCAAAATTAATGAATTTTTGAATTTCCAAGGTCAACAATGAAGGATTTAAGGTTAATTTGAAAGGTCTAGGGTAACGTCGAAGAGACCTAAGGGCACCAAAAGTGTAATGAAGTGGAATATGGCAATGAAATTATGAATAGGATGAGAAAAAAGGACATGTTGTGGTGCATAGGAATGTTGGAATTGAAAATGATGATAAAGGAAAAGATTATTGTAGTAATGAAATACTTGAAGGGTATAAAATGATGTGAGGATGATGTGCAATGAGTGCAAATTACAAAAATTACGCAAGTGGGTCCTCTCCAAAGCAGGTTTCTACTTATCATGCCCTTACGTAACCACATCTAGAAATGTTCGTAGGCACTAAAAGGGTTAAATGTAATTTATACCAGTGCAAAAAAACACACACACATGTAAATACCACCATGATGAGGTATGAGTTCGATGCTACACGAGATACAAGTCAAAAATTCATGAACAACGAGATGAGGTGAATTGTAGAAGGGATTGCAGAGATTGGGACATGAGGTAACTAATCCAGGGCACAATGAATCCTGAGTGTAGGGCGTGATTAATGTGTCATTAGCCTGTCACTCCAAAATCAAGACCAAGTCCATTCCTCTGATCAGTAACATCGCATTGTTTCATCCAATGATGGGCAACAATAAGAGCCCCATGACAGCAAGGCGTACGATCACTTGGTGTTTTGTCCATGGGAGGAGTGATTTGGAATTTCTCTACAGCACACATTTTTTTTCTTGATCTTTTCTTTCTCTCATTTTTTTTCTTTCTAGCTGCTTTGGCACTTGTCCTTTCCAACAATGAACTGGAGAAGCTGCCAACCTTCAAGCATGGATGCATGTCTTTCTAGTGGGACCCCCAAAATAGTATTGAGTTTCTTTATTAAGTACCTTTATTACTCTTCCATTTTTTGTTAGATCTACAAGGATCTTAGTACAACCAAGCTACATGATAGCACCCACAGATGTTACCAAAATGAATCCACAAGTCCCCTTGATGTCACACCCTGGCCATTCCCTCTTAGTCCATCATTTTTCGCTTTGGGCATAATGAGAACAAAATTACTTTTAAGTTTTCATGATGACAAGAATATCATTGTACCCAAAGAAGAACCTCTTATTAATAGAATGGTTGGGTGGATGTGGTGGGTTTGCTGTCCAAATAATTAGTTACCTGAGACTTGATAGCAGAGAACAACATCTCAACCAACGAGTCACATAAGTGTTTTATTCATAGATGAGATTACCCATAAAAAGATAAATAATAAATAAAAAGATAAAAAAACAAATAAAAAGATAAAATGAGAAATAGAAAGATGAAAAACTAGAAAACAAAAATTGTAAAATTAAAGAAAAGGAAAAACATTTATTAATTCTACTCATTAGAATGGATGATATCCCCCATAACTAACTTTTGATCATGATGAGAATTAATAAATGGAAGGTTTGGATCCAAGCATTTTGGGAACATTGGAGTCCAGTCATATCCAAACCACTGGGTGCCCTTTGATGTGGTGGTTAGAATGTACCCAAATTGGGGTTCACACACTTGATTAAAGTAGGCATAGTGGGAAAAATTATAAGATGTGGTTAATTGATAAGGAGTTGATCCACCATGGCACTTGTGATCATAAGATGGTATGCAAGGATCAATATGTCTCCCTATGTGGTTATATTCATTAGGCTGCATGGTAGTTGGAGTATTGATTGGAAACCCTGATAAGGTAATAGGAGGCATTGTGTTCGAGGAGGTAGATGCATCACAGCATTGAACTTGCGTTGGGTTGGAGGATGCAGTGGTTTCAGAAGCGTGTTGTCTCTTTCTTTAGTTGTGCCTAAAGAAAGGATGCTTTTGATGTTGTGGAGGACCTCCACTACTATTGACCGTAGTAGCATAAGTAATGTTCATGGGTTGGTTCCATGGTGCAAAACCTTTTGACACAACTAGTGGTGATGTAGAAGGAGGTGAAGGATGAGAATATTGAGGGCGAGGAGAAGTGTAAGGAACATGAGGTGGTGATCTTATGGGAGAGGACATGGGTTGGTAGTACTTAGGATAATGATAACGATGTGGTGAGATAGAGGATGTTGACCCAGTTGGAAAAATAGGATGTTGAACTTGGTAACTGCTTGGGTTCTGATGGTATGAAGAGTGTGACTAGTTTGAGGGTGGCCTTCCCCACAACTGGGATTTTTGCCACTATGATTGAACATGGTATTTTTGTACAAACTTTTGATGTAACATTCCTCCCCAATGCTCATGTAAATGTGACAATATTGGGCATTAACCTTTGGGGTGATCATACAGGAAAATGTTACATTAGTACATATGATTAGCAGTTGAGTTCTTATCCTTATTCTCTTCAACCCTTCTTTCCGATTATTTAGTGGCGTTTTGTCTTGTTTCTTGGTTCGTCATGGTTCTACCTTTAATAGTGGTGGCATATTCTCCACATCTTTCATGTATCCATTCCATCATCTTATTGCTCTTTGCCTCAATTTCATCTAGTGATTGTAGTATTGGCAAAGATGATTCCACCTCCTTGAAGTGAGTTGATTTCTCCTCTTCATGATCATGGACCTTTGTTATTTTGAGATTTTGGTCCTGTTGAAAGCTTTCAACATTCTCCCATTTAGCCATTTCTCCTTCTTCTTTT
>MNCI01016265.1:358199-383385 GCA_015680685.1 Gnetum montanum | reverse complement strand
GAGATCCTATTCATGTAATTCTTATCCAATCCATGTTTAGGACATCCCATATTAAGAAGATCCTTAAATGTGATGATAAGGATCATTAATCTATTTTAAAGATGAGATCCTATTCATGTAATTCTTATCCAATCCATGTTTAGGACATCCCATATTAAGAAGATCCTTAAATATGATGATAAGGATCATCCCTATGATTTCTGAGATTCATACTTATCTCTCCAAATCTATTCTTAGGAGATCAAGGCCTATATAATTGTAGTAGCACATATTCATTCTCAATATAAGAAATAATAGAACAGAAGACATACAGAAGTTAGAAAGTTTAACAAAAGTGTTCTTGTTCTAACACAGTTCTTTATTTCCTTTAAGCTTAGTTTGTAGATCCAAGGCCCTTTAGACTCTTTAGTTAGAAAGTAAGGGTGTATGGTACATGCCTAGCTAATGCATGAATATAGTGATGCTAGATCTTGATCATTTCTTGAAATGTGTATCACTGTTGGTGAGCAGTGATGGATCATATTCATCAAAATTAGATAATAAAGAATTCACCCAAGTTGTGAACCATAATAAGAAAAGTCACATGAATGTGTTGATGAAAAGTTAATAAAAGTAATTGACCAATTAAAAAGTTATAGTCAAAGCAATGGTTTACTTTGTAATGTAGTAAAGAAGCTTAGAGCAAACATGTCTTGTTTGGTACAAAAAATCCTAGACTAAGAAATAATATAGTGAACTTTTTTTGCTTAAGAAAACATGAATATATAAAAGTTACTTGAACATTAAATTGGATGGTTAAATTATAGCATTAAATATTGAGATTACAATACTAAGAATGTAGTAGCAACAAATAGTGGTGCTAATGTGAAATATATAGAGATTGGGCTTGATATGAGTTATATATGTGATGGGATCTCCAAAGGTGACATAGTAAATATGCTATAATGATTGTATTAAGGTTCATTGTTACTATTTTCTTCATTTATATTAATTATTATCTTTGGTCAACAAGCTTGTTTCCAACAAAGGTTGCAAGAAAATTATTTGATTTCTTTGAAGAAGACTTTGAAAGGTAACCCATCCATGATGAGGAGAATTTAAATTCCAAAAAAGATATGTTAATTCTAATTACTTTGTTTCTAATTTATAATTTAATGTTTTTTCAGCTTTTTGTTTTGCTATTTGATGATGGTATTGACTTTGATGTCTTTAGTTCAATGGTTTAAAATGATTGTCATTTCCATTTCCATGATCACTCTAAAATGTTAATTTTCACATTGTAGTTGTTGAAGGTGATGTGGCATGTAGTACCTCTTCTAACACTTCCTATGCAACAATTGATAAATTGTTAAAATTACTTCCCAATGGCATTCTTTATGCCACGAAGCTTCTTAGAATATCTATTCCCTCTTACATTACCATATGATAGACTTTTAAGAGTGTATCAAAATTCCTGGAAAGAATGACTTGATGATCTTGTCATTGATGTGTACATCATGCACTTGAAGTTGCTCCAAAGAAATCTTTACTCTTCTAAGTCACATGTCAATCCCAAATATTTCATTTTCATTTCTCTATTTCAAACACTCGCAAAGTCATATGAGGGCCTTACGCAAAGAACTTAGAACAATTAGTCAAGGTAAAACCTGAAGAAATATAAAGAGAGACATGTTATAAATGTTGATAATGGTATTTTTGCTAATGAAGAAGTTAGTGACCTACTTGAAAAGAGCTTTTTGAAAGAGACTAAAGAAAAAATTGGTTGGGATAATTTTGTGTAATTTGGTTTCCCATTTTTATCATCCCATTCAATATCAGTAGGCATTGGGTTCTTCTTTTAGGAGACATAGTGACCAAAAATTTATGCTTGTATGATTCTATACCATCTACCCAATATTGGATTGCTATTCAAAAGTTCATGATAAAATTTGTAGAATCTCTTTTGCAAGACGATTCCACGATTAGAGAATGCATATAGGTGGTGAGAGATAATAGAAACAAGATGTCATCAAAATGGAGTATAGAGGTTGTAGTTTGTATTCCCACACAAGAGAATGAAAATGAATGTGAAATTTATTCTTTATTGTTTATGCATTGTTTAGTGTTTAACAAAGATATGAAATTCAATACTGAATTTGTTTTGATGTTCCAAATGACCATGATTTAGGAAATTTTTTGTACTCAAGGTGGAGAACAAGTTTAGAGAAGCTTGTGTTTACATCATTTGTGCTATGAAAATTGTTCCAAATATGGTTATTTGAAATATTCTCCTAAAAATATAGCCTAGCTGTATGAGTGAACCTCTATGACACAATTAGTCCTTTGACAACCATCAAGTGATTAAACTTGTGCCTACATTATCATATATTATCATATATGTATTATGTTCTATCAAATTTGTATAGTATTGTATAATGAAATAGCAATTTTGTAGTTACATTCATAATGCCTTTAGATTCTTTACCATCGATGCCTTTGGATTCTTTTCAATTGCTGTAATTCAATTCTTTGTTTCCCTAAACTAGTTCATTCTTTGTTTTCTTTATTCTTTGTTTTCTTTATTTGAATATCCAATATGTTATGTCCTCATTTATAGGTTCTAAATGAATTATGGGTTCTATATGCATGTGAAACAGATGATAAATAGCGTGTGCTGATGTGCGAATTCAGTCAAAAATAGTTTCATCTAAAATAGAGGAGCCAAACGAGATATAGATAGATACGCAAGGCTCATGAACATGCATCCAGCTTTATTATTATTATGTCTTCTGTTTTTAATTTTTTTGTTTGTGCTTTTGCAGTTGTCTGACAGCATTCCCCAGCATGCATGAATGGTTGTGGTGGTTTTTGTAGCCTTATTATAATCTAATGACTCCACTAGCACATCAGTAGCAATTTAATGAAAAGCCAATAATAATTGTTGTATCTTCATGCTTGATGCGGAAACGATTACTTAATTAGCCCATAATCTAGAAAAAGCCTCTTATGATGAGCCTTCACCAGCTCAATGTGGTGGCTGGCATGCAAGAATTGTATAATCCGTTAGCGAATGCTTTCTGGGGTAACAATGATTCTATTCCAGATTTCCAGGTTGATTCTGCGTAAGAAGAACTGTGTGTATTATCACATTTATCTGGTTAGCGGCAAGATTTTTAATTTAGTGGAGGGCATTCTAATGCGTAAAACTGACTTATAAAATTATAATTAATTTAATCGTACAAAAGTTATATGTTACCGGTATCCAATTGTGCTTCTGAGTTCTGCCCACCACCAAATTTTAACTGCGCAAAGATCAATTACGCCCCGCAAACTTAAATTTCTCCATATTCAGAATGTACTGTAATTACGGTTTTTATTCTTATCCGACGTCCAACCACGTCAAACACACTGACTGCCATCTTACATATAAAGTTAATTCTGATGTACTTCATATATTTTGGCCCAATTCATATATATTTTTGATTTTTAAGGGGGTTTTTTATAATCATTGGGTTTAGAGTATTATTTTTAGTAAATTTAGTTTTCCAATAATATAATTTTTTAGCTAATTCTTTATGAAGTTAAGATAATCAAAAAATTCTTTTACTGTCTAAAATTCCTTTGGTTGGTATTAGAGCACCAAGTTCATTTACAAAAATGAGCATAAAGGACATTAGCTAGATGCTCCTTCATCTTCAATGTCTCTCAAGATTTTGGCTTATAGACAAGGATGATGAAAGGCTTCATTGAACATAATGACTCTTAAAAATTAGTTAAAACATGTTTCAAATTCATCCATAACTTTGAAGATTTTACTAGGTTACAAATAAAAGAATATGAAACAAAGAAGAAGAATAACAATTTGGCTTTCATGATGCTATTGGCTAGTATCTCACAAGTTATCTTTGGTAGATATAGTCTTCATACTATTGCCAAATAAGTATAGAATAATCTCCAATTAGAATACAAAGAAAGCTTAGAAAATTAACAAATGGAGCAAATAATCTACAAACAAAAATTCAATACCTTAGAAATTAGAAGAAATGAAAATCTTGAAGATTTCTTTATTAGAATGTATGATAGCTTATGAAAAATAGATGAATATGGTTATGGATATACAAACAGGCAAAAGGTTCAGAAAGTTTTTCTAGATCTTTATATAGATCCAAGATTTTAAAATATGATGGAAAACATTACTCTTTCAAAAGACTTCAACATGCTTAGTATTAATAAATTAGTTACTCAAGTTAGATTATGAAAAATAACTAACAATCTAGTGAAGATGATCAAGCCTACATAACTAACCAAAGAAGAAGAAGTAAGCAAGAAAGATTCAAAGGAATAATAAGATTCATTTATTAGAATAGAGATCAAGAAACAAACTCAGAAGAAAATAGTGGTCAAAATACAGGAGGAAGAGGAAGAGGTTCAGTTAGATGAAGAGGTAGATGAAATTAATCTAGAAGACAAAGACAAGATCAAGACTTACTACCGTATTACAACTTTTGCAGAAGGGAAGATCATACTATTGAGCAATGTTGGACTAGAATTGGTTTTGAAATAATACATAGACAAACTTTACAAATAGAACAAGATACCCCCTCATCTTAAAAGGATACTCAAGAAGAATAGAGAAGTAATTATGTAACCTTCAATTCTTTTTACTTTTCCTATTTCTTGATATAATTTTTTCCTATTCTTTTATATCTTTCACATTCTTTGACATCTTCTTATTCTTTTACATTTTTCATTTCTTAAATTTTTGATATTCTTTAATATCTTTTAATTATTTGACATTTTCAATTTTTTAACATTTTTCATTCTTTACACCTTTTCACAATTTTTACTATCTCTTTCATTTTCTTCCTACATTGTTTTAAAACCCTTTGTAAATAATTTTGCTTACCAATAGGACACATTACGAATAAAGGCAAGACGTAGTCCAATAAGGTGAAGATTTCTCTATGTTATCAAGTCATAAGGGACTAATTATTTAAATAGTGAGCCCATGCCATCGATCCATCCATTCTATTAATAAGAGTCTCTTACCATGGCCATAATGATATTCTTTTTCATCATACAACTAAGAATAAACCTGTAATCATTATGCCTAGATTCAAGAGTGAAGAACCAAGATGGAATGAAAAGGGTGTGACATCAAGGGGATTTGTGGATTCTTTTAGATTACTGTTATGAGTTCGATCGTGTTGCTAAGGTTGTATTACATCCTTGTAGATCTAACAAAAAATGGGAGCAAGAGTGAAATAAGTGCTACCTTGAAAGGTTAACACAAATAAAAATAAAAGCACACAAAATAAATTTCTAGGGGTTCCACTAGAAAGACATTTTACCCATGCCTGAAGGTAGGTGACTTCTCAAAAATCTAAGAAAAAAAAAGAAACAAAGTGCCATGAATAAACTCCTCCCTTAGACAATATGCCAAGTGATGATACTCCTTGCAACATTGATACTCTTACAGTTGTAATTTCAAGAGATGAAAGGATGTGATGTCACTAGACGGTGGTTTGGACTTAGTTTGAATCTTGGATAGAAAGGCTAATGATTAATTTAACCACTAATAATACACAAAAATTCATTATGCCTATGGTAAGATACCTTACGTTCCAATTGCTATAATCCCTTCTAAGTCCATCTCATCTCACTATAAGAATGATCATAACTTGTGATTTTGTATAACATGGTGTAATTTTCTCAAATTGGTGGTACTAACATGTGTGTTTTGCTAAATAGGTATGTGTTACATTCAACTCCTTAAGTGCCTAAGGACACTTTTAGGTGTGGTTATACAAGGGCATTAAGGGCTAGAGCCTACTTTGGGGAGGACCCACTTGTATAACTATTGTATCTTATACTTGCCAAGCGATTCCACATCATCTTGAACCTTACAACATTAAAAAACATTAATAAAAACCTCCCATATCATTCAAACCATTCGTTTTGACAACATAGATTCATTAGCCTTCTTATCCATCTTATGAACTTTCATAACCTAAGATTCCTTCTTTATGAATTCCCAATGACAAATATTTGATAGAAATATGCATATCTGCTCATCCAAATCCATGAGTAACCTTCAAACCTTTCAGATATCCAAATGCATTATTGTTTCCCATCAGACCCTGATGAAAATTGAAAATTTTTGGGCCATGATATCTGGTCTACCTCGATATCTGGTCAGCCTCGATATCAGATCTTCAATGTCGGATCCCCAATATTGAATTGCATCAAAAGTATATATAGGTAGACACAGCCAAAATTTTCATTCTTTCTCATTTGAAGCAAGGGAGATTTTTTAAATTTTCTTCTATGAATTGAGCTTTGACATCCTAGCTTTCCCAAGCCATATCTTACACGTTACCACTTCGATTTCCATGATTTTCAAACCTATTTGATCCCAGAGTGCTCAACTTAGTCCTGGGAAGGTGCTAGTGAGGAAAATTTGAACTATTTCTTTTTTGAAAAATCCCATCCCTTGAAAGGTATTTTAAGGGTAAGGATGAAAGGAAAATTGAAATTTTTAATGAAAAATCAATCATATTAACACTAGAATAATTATATAATGACTCTTAAGGAACCACAACCATCATTACAAGTCACAAATATTAACAAAATAGATAATTGTGAAGGGTTATAAGAAAATCAACACTTATGGGGTAACTTTTTGAAAATTTCTAACTCTGCAATCACAATAAACTAAGAACTAAACATAACTAAGGGTATGAGTAAGGTATGGAATTGTTAAGAATATATGAAAATACCTTAGTAATTCCAATTCCTTGAATGATTGTAGATGGTCCCAAAGAGAGGATCACAAGGAGGACCTTCACAAGATGCAAGCATATGACCAAGAGGCCAAGGTAGAGGCCGAATTGGATGATAAGAACTAGAACATGAGGATTAGGAAGCCCAATCATTTAGTATCCATCAAGAAATTGCTACTACAGGACAATTAGCCCAAGGAGAGGTAGAGGAATTGCTAGTGCAAGGACAACACCTCACGTTGTCACAAGACTACCTCTAAGCTATTCAAAATAGATCAATTCTGACCACAATCATTGTGGAAAAGAATTTGGGCCCATTCATGGAATTTATGCTAAAAGTAGTAAAGACATAACTTAAAACATCACCATTGTGGCCTATCCTATATAATAGTGGTGAATGGTACCTTGGAGAAACCTATCATTTTGGCATAACAAAGAAGAGGGAACTACAGTTAACATTGGAGGAGTCTCAATCTCATTCTCAATCAATGAGATAATTGAAATGATCAGCATACCCAATGAAGGGGCAAGGGTAGCACATCTATCCACCTGATTGGATCTTGAAACTAGAAAACTATAGCTGAAATGGACATATGGCAAAGAGGATAAGGACTATAATGAGCTAACTCTTGAAGAAAGAATCTACTTCAAAATTGACACCTATCACCTTTTCTCAACAAAAGGACTCAACCAAGTATTTACTTATCTATCTAGAGGAAGTGTAATTTTGATGGGAAAATACAATGCCAACCTTGCACAACTCTACTTTATGGAAATTTAGAGGTTTTTTGAAGAAACAAAGGTAGGAAAGCCAACACTTCCATTTCTGTACCTTATTAGAAAGTTGTGCAAGCAAGCTGGAATCTTGGGATACACTAATGATGTTCCCAGGAAAACCCAAAATGGTTCATATGCTAAATTGCTCAAACCAACACCACCTAGAAATGATTAGAATGAAGAAAAATAATAAGAATAAAAGAAAGAAAAAAAATATGGGAAATAGGAGTTGTAGCAATAGCAAGAGGAAGAATAACAACAACAACAAGTTCCACCATCATTGCCACAAGATTATAGACGATCAATGAGTCATCAGCAACAAATTGCAGAAACCATTAGTTAGAGAACAAGGGATGAGGCCAACCTTTATAGAGTTATTGGCAATGCCATCTAGCCCACAATTTTATTAGATCTAGCAAGTGGATAGATTTCACTATAGTTAGGAGAAGAGGCCCAATGGTCACAATAGATCTCTCATAATAATGCATCATTCTAAGTGGTGCTTGAGACCAAAGAGGGAGCCACAATAGTGTTTATGTAGCACCAAGATGTAGCAGGAGTAGTAGAAGTGATCACTAATCACATCAAAGAATCTATCAATGTACTTGTTGTAACATCAATAGATGTAACTAGAGCCAAAGATGCTCAAATGTTAGCCAAAACCTCAATGACTCTTGTTGACCATGAAGATGTGCTTGATGGACTACTATAGGCTGGGAAAGTCATGACAACACTCTTCAACATTCTAAGTGATATCATTATAGGACAGTTTGAGCTCATTGGTATGAAAGAAAAACTAGTCATGGTAGAGACAAGGGTAGAGCATGTAGAGAATGAAATTTTGAGATTACAAGAAGAGCTTATAGCCCTAAGAGCTAAATGAAGAGATCCAAATCAATCTGTTAAACCTAAATAGAAGAGTAATTTAGGATAAAACAAATAAACCACTTGATTGAGTAGAATAAACAAATGACAATAGAGAAGGCAAAAGCAGTATGGAATGCCTCTGTAGTAGAAGCACAAATGTATGTACATGCTAAGGCACTTACTACAGTTCAAGAAGAAAATAAACAACTTGCTACTAATAATACGAGGTTGATGACTATGGAAAAATAGAAAAACATCTTGGAGGATAACATCCACCAGTTAATGGGACAACTGTTGAAATTCAACCAAGACATGAGCTATCTTGTAAGAGAAAATAGAATCCTCTCAATGGAGGAGGTTATACCCTCTATCAGAAGTGAGCCATGAAATAAGTGCATAGCAAAATGAGGTAAAGAAACATGAAAGGCTCAAAGAACACTTCTATGATCAGGTGGACATGTACAAGTAGATCAATGAGAAAAAGATCCAGATGGCCAAAGCTAGAATTAGCTCTATTTCATCATAAAATCCTGACTAGCAATCCATCTTGGACAGTTATGCCCACATTCACTAAGTGAAAGTGAAAAATAAAGACTTGTAGATCAAGGATATGAAAGAGTACATGGGGTTAGCTAACCGTCATTATGCGAACTTGGCTATGTTGATAATAGGAAAGCCCAAAAATTAATTAGAATAACAAGTAGCAGCCACATATGTTCTATATGAAAAATAGTTTTTGGATAGTAAATATGCTTTACAGAAACTCCAAGTGGGAAAATCTAAATTGGAAGTATTGTAGGGTGACTACCAAGGGCAAAAAGATGTAATAGTAAACCTGGCCAAAAGGTTATTTGATTATCATGAATTACATGAGAAGGCCAAAGCATTTGAAGAGGAGAGAAGGTAATTTGTAGCCTCATATGTCAAGGTGAATTAGATGTATTTGCAATTGTTGTGCCCATTGGATGTACTTACTCAATTACACACTACAGAACAAGCATGAATAGTACATGATCCAAAAACAGAGGAAAAGCTCCAGGCACTCCTAAATCGATATAAGTTCTAGAAGCCTAGTAACAAGGGAAAGAAACTAATGGAAGAGCCATTGCCACCAGGAACTACTTAAACTACATTAAGCTTCACCAAATTTTTTTTATGAAAGTTATCATGTCATGTCCTATGTAAATTTTTTGTAAAACATCACTACAACATTTGAGAGTTGTGTATATAGTAGTTAGTGTCATGTAAATCTACCTCCAATTTTGTAAGGAACTCTATCCTCATATTGTTTTAAAATGATGATGAGTTTTAAGTCAATTGTGAGGGTATGATAAATCATATTTTTGATTGGCTACGATATCAAGCATCTAATATTGGAGTTATGATATCAAATCCCTAATATTAGGGCACAAGCTACAATGTTAGATATCTAATATTGTGAACATGTGTAGGCCTATAAGTATGACACTTAGGCACATGGTCCAAACAACTTTCATTCCATACATAAGTAGATTCTTGTGGTTTTTTTTCATAGTTTAATGATAGAGAGTGAATGCTCATAGTGTGATGTTGAGTAGTTGTCTAGAGTATTTATTTAAATGAACTGTACTTAAGCACAGTTCATGACAGAAATAACGATTGAGACTATTTTTCATCATTGCAGCATCCACTTAGCTTTATTGGTTTACTTAGCATAATTCTTACTATTTTTCCTAGTTTAATCATTTACATTTCTAAGTACTTTACTTTCCTTGTTCATAGTAAAGTGAAATGAGTATGATTGGTGTCGAGCAATAAGTGTGATTGTTTGATAATCCAATAGTGGTTTCACTTGATTTGCTTAGTAGTGAACTCACTTGGTAATCCCAGGAATGGTTACATGATTGCTTTACCATTTTTCTTAGACTTAGAATCATTTTCTCACTTTACCATCATAGCTAGGAGTTATGGCCTACCAACATCAATAGATCATACACCTCACTCAAAGCTAAATCATATGCATAGATTATACTAGCTCAACATGGGAAGATAATGATCTCAAACTTTAATCAATCACTAGCATAACCACATTGCCTTGTTCATAGAAGTTGACCGATCTATGCATGAACAGTCATATCTAGTATGATTAGGTGTTGGACTACTCCACCACTTATTAGCATTAATGAACTAGGCTGTGAATTACTTATGTTCAATGTTAAATGTCTTTACTAGGTTCTATAACTCATGGGAGTCATTCATCCTTTTGGACAAGTTCTTAGTAATAGATTGTTGGTCAATGAATCTGCTCTTGAGAACTTCAAGCTCTACTTTGGCTATCTCCAACTTTTTTTTGTCTCTTTGTGATGCTTGAATCCTAACCTTGGTCTTCCTACTATCAGTATTGCTAGATTTACATAATGAAGGTTAGCAAGCTTTATATATTTGATCATCTCCTTGATTTGCAACTCCTTTAGGTAGATTTTAGATTATTGTACATGTTCAGTCCATCAAAGATGTGCTACCACATGTCATCTCATTGTTGGAGTTACTAGTAGGACTTTGTTCATATTTTCTTCTACAAATTGAATTTCCTTTTTATTAATATCTTTGAGGAGCCCAACTTTGTCCCTGTAATGATTTTTCATCCATTCAAATTTCAAGGACTCATTCTTGCAAGCAACTACCTCAATGATTGTCTTTTAGCAAAGTGCACAAACTTCCTACATCGAGACATTATGGTTTTTAATTCTCAACCTCCTTAGATCTAGATTTACCTTGGCTAGCTACTCCTACTATTTGTGTATGAATTAAATGATTTGGTTCTTTTGTTGCTCAACATTTTATAATCAATGATTGTCTTTTGTCAAAACCAAGTTCTTCATTCAAACTTGCAAAAAGTACTTGTCAGTGTTGAAAGTCATGGCTTCCAACAAGGACATGTCAAAGAACATTACCTCATTTGCATTGTCAACCTCTTGTAATCTTTGCTAAAGCTGCCAGAAAGGTTCATCCCTAGTAAGCGTTGGCCTGAGAATGGTATGGTCAAAGAGACAGGTATTCAACTTAGTTGTGATTACCATCATTTGATCATTGGTAATAAGAATTTCACCTTTAATATCATGTAGTTGTGATTTGTTCATAGTGATCTCATATAGAAGATTGAATATCTTCAAAAGTGGTTTCTCATGTTTGGCAATGCTTAACCAATTTCTCCCTACTTGTGAGGATGCATGGATATATGTCATTGTAGTAATGTCCAATACAGTCCTTGTAAAAGCATTTAGGGCTTTATCCACCGTGTCAACCACCATTTCCATTACTATCTCTTGGTCTTTGTGCTACATGACCAAGACAATCATCCCCTCACATTTCTTCAACATGATGGAGAAAGTCATAACTTTCTCTAAAATTTTGGGGAATGTTTATCTAGGAATGGACATTGTAACCTCTCAAGAACTTGGATTAGATCTTACGACTGCCTAGTTTCTTTGAGTTGAGAATAGTAGGGCTATTTCCCGGTCCAACCAACTAATGGTCCTAGTGACCTCATTGATATGGCTTATGACTAGGTGATAAACTAAGGACTTCCCACCACCTACTAAGCCTTGTTGTTTGTACAGCTACTAGTATTGAAGCTTTCTGAGTCTTTCGATAGCTACATGCATCTTCGGTATAGTTTTTGGTGCTACAAGTAGTGGTAGTCATGGCCTATCCTTCTCTACTTTATCCTTCATCATCTCTTGCCATGATATGGTAGGAGCATGGTAGATCACGTTGTTATTGTAGCATGCTATCCCTCCGCTTTTTCATATTTTGCAAATGAGGCATGGAAAGGGGAACATTTTCCTTCCCATTGCATTTTCCTTAAATTTATTTTTAATCTCTAGATAAATGAGTTGGGGAAGATTGACCGAGAATTTTTTACTTAGAGTAGTGCTTGCATGGGTGGAGAAGATTGTCATCTTGTTGGGTCTCATCATTGGATTTAGATGATAGGCCCTAATCTTAAAATATGCCTGCTTCACCTTTATGAGGGTACCGTACTCCTTATGATCCACTCCATAGCAATGATGAACCTATTCTTTCTTTACTCCAAGTCCACCTATGTTGATATCTCTATCAACTTTGTCCTAGTGTTGGATAAACCAAGGACCTATGCAATGGCCTTAACCAAGTATGAGATGGTAATGTCTTTGATCTTTACAAATGCATCTTCTTATCGATTGTTCCAAAACAAGCAAGTCTCTCCCATGTACCATTATTTAACATTGAAGATAATGGACCACATGGAAGACCCTTGTAGTTGTATCCAAACTTCTTACAGTGCTAATTCAAAGAAGGATCCAAAGTTCAACTCTTGGAAAATGGAACTCTAGATTTCCTTGGTTTTTATTTTTTTCAAGCAATCCTCTATGAGGATAACTTTAATGTTAGGCCTTAGCTTAGGAACTTCATCATGCTTGGACTAGCCTATTTTTGTAGTTTAAATCTATCAAATAGATTCCACTTTAGAATCTTCCTGAGGAGATCCCATTGCATGGGTCACTTGGATTGCTTGCTCTTGGAATTACTGTAGTTATTGTTGTTCATGCCTTCCTCCTCTTGTTCACTTTTCCCTAGGCTAGAAATTCCCTCCCACCTATGGTCCTTACTTTGGTGCCATGTGTGATTACAAATGTAACCTAGGATTAGCGTTTTACTTCATAACCGTTAGTTCTTTTGATAACTTTCTTATTAGATTAGGTTATGCTTAGACTTGTTTGTGATCTTGGTGAGTTATATTATTTTATTGGTTAGCTATTAGAGTTTTTTTGTTAGGTTTAACTCGCTTGGAATAAGTAATTTAATATTATGTTAATGGATGAACCTTGGGGAGTTAGGAAAATTTTGAAAATTTCTCTAGAAGAAACCAAAGGTTTATGTCCCCCACGATGTAAAGCTTACCTATGATAGATCAAGGATAAAAACACTGGCCAAATCAGGTTAGTAGTTTGAGAGTTACAGCTCTTAGAAGGTTTTTACGCTCTATAAAATTTGAAAAACTCCTTTAATTTTGTGAGAAATGATGCAAAAATGGCTAAGTGTCAAATGTATATATACTATTTTTGTACTATGTTGACTCATCCCACTCTGTCAATGGGACTACATCGACATAGTTGTTTGCAACAAACTTTTGCATTTGGAAAATAAGGAATGTTAGAAGAGTTTGGGGATGAAATGAGAGCCCAATGGAAGCTATAAAAAACATAAAATGATGAAAACATCATGGAAGAGGGTGATGTGATCTTGGAAAAAGGAGTTTGAGCAAGTTGGAATAAATTTAAGATGCCAAAATTAAACAAAGTTAGATTGTTGATTACAATCAAATGAAATACATCATGTAATTGGGTGACGGATAGGAATTTTAACTCAAGGAAGACAAAAGGGAATGCAAGCGAGTCCTCCCAAAAGTAGGTGTATTCCTATGATGCCTTGCATGCCCTCATCCCCAAGAGTTTGTAGGCACCAAGGATGATTAATGGTCAATTTTGGATAAATGGGGTAAATGTCACTGGATTATGGGACCTGCACAACAAATATGCTAAACAACCCTGATATTAGGTAGTGGGTTGATGTGTCATAGGTCATGAATGATGATAGAGAGAGAGAAAATGGTAAGAGATTCTCATCTTAGTCACATGAAGTCCTTGTGAACTGTGTGATTTAGATGGTCTAATACTATCCCATCCTTAGTTAAGTTCAAGTCCATCTACTTTTAGTGAATTTGCATTGCCATATTCTAATCCTTTGATCATTGAGAGTTCATGACAATTCCTAGAGGACAACCACCATACCAAGAGAAGAAGGAAGATATGAAGGACCTTAGCTAGAGGGGTGCATTTAGGCATGGGTAACATGTCTTTTCAGCCCCATAACCATTTCTTATAGCCCATTATTTTTTCTAAGGAGTATCCTTTGATTTCCCATGTGTTTACTGTTTTTCATGGGAACCACACCATGCAAAAATGTTCTTCCTTTAATGATTAACAATAGGAGTGGTGAGATACCAATGAAGAAGAATCATAAAACTCAAGAAAGAAGTTGGAGAAAGAATACAAGTCCCCTTGATGCCACACCCTTTTTTGTTTGGTTCCAACTTTGTTAAGTAGCTAGATCATTGGTTACTTTTAGTTTTAACTGAAAGGATCTCATGTTTCTAAGATACAGAGCCTTTGTAGAATGGATGGAATGGATGAAAGTCATGGTCCCACAGTTTGCTATCATGACAAAATTGACAACTTGTTAATAAAGGCCATAATCCAAAGATAAAAATAATTTGGCCAATTAAGAAATAAATTATGTCAATAATATCAGCATTCATTAACTTCTAGTATTAACAAAATTGATGAGCAGTAACTATCCCCTATGTTTAACCTTATTAATCATAAGTGTTCACATGCAATCTGATCAAATTTCATAGATGGAACTAGTGTGGTATCTAGATTGTTAAGCCTTGATCACAGATTGTTGTCTTCTCACTTAGACTAGTGGTAGCTTTGTCATGTATGGTTTAGTCCAAAGTGAGGCATATGATTATGATGTTGTTGGGGCTAAAGCTAAGTTATATTAAAGTATGAAAATTAATTATTTAATCTAATTAATAACAAAAAGATAAATCCTAAACTATCCTAAGAATAATGAGTATTCATTCCTAGCTTGTCATACATGTCCTAAACTCACGTACCTACCATTGGGATTACCAAATGTTATGCTACTAAGAGAACCAAGCAATAACATAGTTAGGGTTACCAAACAAACACATTTTTAAGCTTGAAACTAGTTGTGCTCATTCCATCGATTGGTTAATATACATGGAAATGTAAATATTAACTAAGTACATAGAAAGTAAATTACATTGAAAATAAATCTATTCTAAGTCAAAGTGCTACAATGCATATGAATCAATCTTGATCTTATTATCATTCATGGAATGTGTCCATGTACAATGCCACTCATATAAGACCCCATATAATTGACTCAAATCCACATTGTAGGCACTCATTAACTATTTGCTAAGATCACAAAAATAAAATGCAAGAGTTTGGCTACAATACTAACCAAATAGTGCCAAATACATAGTGGGTTCTTGCATATTTATATGCAATTACAAGCATTGCATCAATGGGGATGCATTAATGCATTTAGTTACATTGACAATGATGTTTCAATAGAGATGTGTCGATGAGGATGCGTCTTTGATATAGCATCTACAATGTAGTAGCCAACTAAGATGTATTGACATGGATGCTACATTGTAGATGTCATGTAGCATGTATGATATAGCATTAACTATATAGGATCTATGATATCTTAGCCAATTGATACACTTGATAAAATGATGCTTCATGATGTTCCCATGACTTAGCTACCTAGCATATTAGGTCTCATCACATGTTCATGAATGACTAAAAACTCATCCTTGAGTTTTATATAAATGGACAAAGTTTCGTTACAAAAATTATGAGGTGACCAAGACTAGATTGGCTATGATTACAAAATTGGAGTGTCGCATTACAAAATTTTATTTGAGTAGATATATTACAAATTGACAAACATACTAGACTGATATTAATGTTTACAACATTGTAGAGATCTTCAAAAATCCACCAAAGATGAATCTTCTTATTGTTGCTAGTGGTGGCAGACTTTCCATCCTTGATTGTTATATTGGTACTTCTCTTTTATGTAGAAAATTCTTGAGGATGCACTGAAATTACTCATCAACCCATGGGTTTCTAGCTAATGAACATGTGATGTTTGAGCTTTAATTCTTGTATGTGCTATTTTTTTCCATGGGCATATCCTCCTCTATCCTTCTCTTGGCTTTACCTTGTAAAAGACCTTTCAACCTTAGGTATTTTGTATGGCATCATCTAAAATCACCAAAGGATAAAATTTATTTTTAATAATTTTTCCTTGATGATTAATGCTTTCTAAATTCTTAGTTAGCTCAGAATTTGAAAATATTTTAGCATGTAAGCTCAAGATGATTTCATAATAATGTTTCCCAAGGCTCTAAAGTGACTAAAATCATTAGGTTGTTCAAGTTATTTTGATTATTTTTACTATTAGTTACTATAATGTTCAAAAATAAGATGTTAGAAAAATTTCAAAAATCACATCCTTAACCTCCTCCCTCCCATGATAAATGAGCTTAACTTTAGAAGTGCACAAGCTTTTGCACAATTAAAACCAAAGGTCTAGTGCACAATATGGCTAAAAAATGTCGAATTTAGAGGAAATTTAAATCAAAAGCATTAAAGATAATTTGAAATTGATGAGAAGTAGTTCCACAATCATGCATATAGTCTGAGAAGTTTTCTATGTTGCCCTGAAAGATGTAAGGTTAGGTTCAAAGGAACAAAAGTCATGTAAGTGGGTCCTTCCCAAAGCAAGCTCTTACCATAATGCTTTTAAATAACCACCTCTATAGATTTCCATGGGCACCTTGGAAGTTAAATGTAGATCATGTCTTTGTTTCAAGCAATACACAATACCTTGGTTAGGATCTTGAACTATACCATACAAAACCATTAGACTCATAATTACATGCAACAATGAGGTGATTAATGGAATGAGAAGGGATTGTAGAGATTGGGATGTAAGATACTTACACCATGTCTGCAATTGGTTCTTGTGTTAATTTTGATTAAGATGACCATCATTCCTATCCATTTAAGTTTTAGACCAAGTCCATACCATTAATAGTAGCCTCACATTGATGTGCCCCCTCTTTCCTACTATCATGAGTCCAAAACAATCATAGAGAAAGAACATCACTCCAAAAAGAGAAGAAAAGAGAAGAAGGAAGAATGGGCCTTAGTTAGAGGGGTTCCTTCAGGCATGAATAACATGTCTTTCTAGCCCCATAACCAATGTTTGTAGCCCATTATTATGTCTAAGGGGTGTGCCTTGAATTCCCATTATTTTTTCTTTCTCTCTTTTTCTTTTCCTTCTTTTTTCTTCTTTCTCTTTCTTTTTTGGGAACCACACCATGTAAAGACATGCTTCCTATTTATTTATCAATGATAGGAATGATGATATGTTTCATGAGGAGTTATCGATCCCAAGAAGAAAGTCAAGAAGAGAACCTAACAAATCTCCTTCAGATTACACCCTTTTTCATTCCCATTTGGTCTTTCCCACTTTCTTCAAGGCATAATGATCATTAGTTAATTTTTAGTTTCATGTGAGAAGAACCCTATTGTTTTTATGGTAAAGGAATTTTATTTAGAGAAACTAGAGGGATGAATGATGTAGTCTCACTACACTACACAATTATTTACCCAATCATCTTGATAGCATAGGACAAAGACCCAACACATAGCATTGACTTCTACATCATGACTAGAAACATTATTAACAAAAACATAGTAAATATGCACAAAATATAAAAGAAATAACTCAAGAAAATAAAAATAACAAAAAACATATTAAGAGTTGAAATTTTTTTTTAAGAAATAGGAAAATGATAAAAAAATGTGAAATAAAATGTGAAAATGCACTTATTAGTTCTTAATTCAAGATGAGATGTCTCCCTTACAACTAAACTCATGAGCAAGTATTTGAAAAATGGACTGCACATTTCCTTGGTTATACACCATAAGTTTTCCATTTATCATTTTTAATTATTTAAGTTTTCTCTTATTAGAACATTTAACATTGATGATAATTAGGTTTCAATCATTTGGAGACATATATTCAGTTAGTCTAGAAGGTATTATGTTTTTAGATGGTCCAAATATGTTTCCTTTTAACCTTCTATTCTAGTTCTTGGATCTCTATGTTTACTTATTTTTCTAGTGTATAGTCAAAGTGTAACATGTCTTTTTTTAAGTTCTCTATTTGGTTCATTTTCTTAGGACAAGAACTAATAAGTGGATTGGATGTTTCCATGCATCTTTTGAATGATTTTGCATTATCATTTTCAAGCTATTAGGTGTCTTTTGGTGTAGTGGCTATTGTGTAGACTTCGTTTTGCACACACACTTGTTCCTTTAGTTTGTTGTGGGTTGGTATAGGGATTGTTTTAATACTTTGAAGTTTCAGCCCACAACTACATCCTTTATCATTATTAGTAAAGCATGGAATTTTTTGTCTCTCCACAATGATAGGTTCATCTTTTATGTTTTGTGTCAAAGTGATAATGGTTGTTGACTTTTGCATAGGATTATGAGACATTATTTTGTGAAGGAGGTTGCAAAAGATTTTCCTTATGCTAGTTCCAATGAGCTAGTAGGTCTACTAGTTTTATTCATATGTGTGGAAACTATCCTAAAGAAAGGATGTTTTTGAGACTTTTGCTAAGATCTACTAACATTATCATTCACTTGTATGTTCATGGCACAAGTGGAATTCTTCTATGGTGCCAATCCATCCTACATTTTTGGTGGTGACATATGTTGGAGGGAAGTATGAGATTATTGAGAATAAGGATAAGAGGTACGAGATGGTGATCCCACAAGAGATGTTGCAGGTTGATGGTATTCAGGAGAGTAGTAGGAGTAATTTATGGCATGGGAAGTAGAACCACTTGGAGAAACAAGTTTTTGAACATAGTATCCATAAGAGTTTGGCTGGTGATAAGGGTATTGCTGGCTTATTAAGGGAATCCTCCATGATTGTGGATTTTGCCATTGTGATTTATAGTAGTCTTGAGGTTGATAAGAAGTCCTACTAGGATAGTACCATTGGTTGTAGGACTATCTATAATTACCTTGTGAGTAAGGTAATCTTCTAAGCATTTTCTTTGCTACAAACTTAGGATTCAAAGAAAAAATCTAAGACTCTTGTATATGTAACATTTTTGGGCAATATTTCTTTGGATTTTCATATTGACAGATGTCACATCCATCCTCCTCCTTTGTATCTAATTCTAAAACCTCTTCTACTATAGCTAATTTCCCTTTTTACTGATAAATATCCTTACTTGTTTCCTTATTCTTTTTCCCTTTCTTGTGTTAATTACTCTATCCTACTTGCTTTACCTTCTCCTCTATGATTTTCAAGTTGGTTGTAACTTTTTCTTTCATAAATTCCCACATGTTATCTACCTTTTCTTCAACATCAGTAATAGACCTTTATATTGACAAGGTTTTATGTGCAATCAACTAATCAAGAGCTACTTCCTTTTCGTGATCATAAATATGGATCTCCCTTTTGTGAAAAGTTGGATCCCAGTTATATTCCTCTACATTCTCCCTTTTACATAGCTCTCCTTCTTTTTCCACCTATCCAATTAGCCTTTGTATCTAATGGTCTCTTAACTTTGATAATTGTCCTTGGGCTTAGATCCCAAGGATCTCCCTTGTTTTATTATGAAGCCCATACATGATGTGGAGAAGCTACTCTTTTTGAGAAAAACCATGGCTTAGACATCTAGGTAGTAGAGAATAGTATCTATTTAAGGCTACATCCAAAGATTCATGGTTTTCTTGCTTCCACTCGTAGATTTGTTTTCTTAGATTAGACACTTTTTCATAGGTTTTGTATTTTTCAGTGAATAGCTCATGCATTATGGACCATCGATGAATTGGATCCAGCTCCAATGATCTATACCAACTTTTAGCTTATTCTATTAGTGTCCTAGGAAAGAGCTTAAGCTTTTGCCACTTACTTTCAATATTTTGAAAGGTGTAGACATAATGGATGTATTGTAAATGATGTTGTGGATTAGAATTATAGCCTCCTTCAAATTTAGGAATATTATTCATATTAAGCCATTTGATGCAGCTTTTCCTTTGATGCCTATGGGATATTCTTATTACCTTTTTCATCTATATCATGCTTCTAGTAGTTAACAAGGGTTCCTTATCATCAGACATATCATGGTGATCATCTTTGTTTTTATTTGTTTGATTATGATAATATTGTTTATGTTCCATGTGATACCTTGTATCTTGACTATGATTTCCATTCCTATTTCTATCATGAACTCTTAGTGAAGTTCTATCTATATACCTATGTTTATCTTTGTTAGAACTAGATGTTGAAGAGAAAGATAAAGATGGTAAACTGGGAAACTCACCATGGCTTCTATATCTTCCCCTATGATCCCTTGATTCATCTCTTCTAGGTTTGAAGGAGGTCTTAGGCCTTGAGGGCCTCCTTTTTCTAGGACTTACTCCATTCCTTCTAGGATTATCTACATTGATTAAATGTAGTAAGGGTCTAAATGAGCATATGAGATTCCCACTCATAGTGATTCACTCTAATTCTCTTTAGTATAGATCCTATCATTACTCCTACTAGTATTCTCATCATGTGATGGATTATCGACTCTATGTGAAGGAGAAATGTTTTTAATTAATAAGGTGTATGTAACATAAAATATTAATATTTTTTAAAAGATAAATCATTAATGCTTTAACAACAATTGTTTATAGTATACCTAATCTAGATCATTAGCACCATCCTTGAAAATGGTCCCAATGATGAGAAGCAGGTATCACAAGCATTCACATGTAATCTAGTCAAATTTTGTAGATGGAAATAGTATTGAATCTAGATTGTTAAGCCTTGATTTTAGGTTGCTATCTTTTCACTTGGACTAGTGGTGGCTTTGTCATGTATGATTTAGCCCAAAGTGAGGCATATGATTATGATGTTATTGGGGCTAAAGCTAAGTTATATGAAAGCATGAAAATTAATAATAGAAAGATAAATATTAAAATATCCTAAGAATGATGAGTGATGAGTGGCTAGGTACCCCTACATCCAACCATACGAATCACAAGCGTTCATGCATGATTCAGTCAAATTCCATAGATGGGACTAGTTGTGTATCTAAATTGTTATGCTTTGATCGTAGTTCATTATCTTCCCACTTGGACTAGCAGTAGCTTTGTCACATATTGTTTAGTCTAAAGTGAGGCATATGATTGATGTTGCCTAATCCTATGCTACTCCTAATGATAATAAAGAGATAAATTAATTAAGCTAATAAACAGTGAAAAGTAAAGTCTAAACTAGCCTATGTGCAATGAGTATCCATCCCTAACCATTCACACATGCCTTGGACTTTGTATAACTACTGTTGGGGTTGCCAAGTGTATGCCATTGGGCTTTCCAAATAATACACTACTGGGTTACCAAGTAATTATACTTAAATGCTCATGATTAGGTGTACTCATTCCACTTAATGACAAGAATAGTAAATAGTAATAAATGGAAATACTAACTAAAGAAAACAGTAAACAATTAAACAAGTAAATAATTAAAGTAACAATAAATCTAAGTGGATGCTGCAATGATGGAAGTAATCTTGATTTTATTTCTGGTCATGTAACATGTCCAAGTACAACACATTCAAATAAGAATGTCATACAATTACAAACTTCATGCTATGGGCATGCACTGGGAAATAACAAGACTAAAAATCAACAATCTACAGAGAAGCTAATTGAAAACTGAAACTAAAATTATCTCCCGACTATGCACCCAAGTGTTGTATTTTAGGCTAGCATAGAAGAGATGATATCAGATACTTGATATCAGGGCTAACAAAATCATGACTCATCATACCCCCATGACTAAATGAAAACTCATCCCTGAGTTAAATAAAATGAGAACAAGTTCTTTACAAAATCAAACAAACAAATGGGCTCTTACATGCCGTAGTGGTATTTTTACAAAAAATTGGATACAATATTACAAGATGCAAAAATGGGAAACCCATGTAGTTCCTCGAGGTGGTGGCTCCTCCATCAATCACTTCCCTTTATTGCCAAGCTTCTAAAATTTGTAGTAGTTGAGTGGTGCTTGCAACTTTTATTCTTTCATCCTTGGGTTATGTATCGTCTAGGCTATTGAGCCAATGTTTGTTGGTGCTAGTACATCCCAAGGACATGACAACTATGGGAGCATTTTGTTGGCCTTCACATATCAGGATGAAAACTATTGTTGTTCCTTCCCAAAGGCCCTAGCTTTTTCTTTCAACTCATGATGATTTGTTAATCTTTGGGCTAGGTGTAAGACAACATTCTTTTGTCCATGTAATGAGCTTTGATCACCTCAAGTTCCAAGTTTACTACATGGAGTTTTTGCAAAGAGGATTTTTTATCCATAAACTCTTTTTCATATAATGCATAGGTGGTCACTGCTTGATGCTCCAATTCATTTCTCAATTGACTTGCTATTAACATGGAAAGGTTGGCATATCTAAGGTTAGCCAACGTCATGTATTCCTTTAAATCTTTGATCTGATGGTCTTTATTCTTCACTTTCACTTGTTGGACTAAGGCATAGTTATCTAAGATGGGCTACTAGTCAGGATTTTGCATTGACATGGATCCAATGTGGGCTTTGTCCATCTGGATTTTCTTTTCGTTGATTTGCTTATACATGCCTACTTGGTTCCAGAAGTGTTCTTTCAACTTCTTTTTCTTCTTGGCCTCATTCTACCATGCACTTATTTTGATTATATACTTTTGTCAAATGGTATGAACCTCCTCCATTAAGAGGGTTTTGTTCTCTCTAGCCAATTTGCTAATATCTTGGTTGACCCTCATTAGTTGTTCTCTCAATTGATGGACACTGTCTTCTAGAACATTCTTTTATTTTTCTATGGTGGTAAACCTTGAATTTTCAGTAGCAAGCTATTTATTCTCTTCTTGAATGGTTATCAGTGCCTTCTTATGAGCATAAGTTTGCTCTTCTACAATGGAGGGATATTAGACCACCTTCTCCTTTTCCTACTTGGTGGCTTTATTCTCTTCGAGTAATTTTTCCAATAGCTTGTTCTAAATTAATCTAGCTAGTTAGGCATGACAAACTAGGTAGGATCCCATCTTTCAACACTTAGGGTGGCTAGTTCCTAATTCAAAAGTTGCACTTCTGTTTTCGCATGATCATTTGTGGTATTAGCCATGACCAACTTCCCTTTGGTGGTGATGACATCTAATTATGCTATAGTGACATCACTAGGGATGTCAAATATGGTGATCATCACTTGTCCTATTTGTAGCAATTGATGTAATACATTCTCATGTACTGTAGGAGTCATCAAAGTCCCAGTAAGCATTTGCACATCTCTAGTCCTAGTCAAATCTACTAAGGGCATTAAATGATTTCTTGATGTGACCTGTTATTACTTCTACTATGCCTGTCACATCCTAATGCTAGATGACCACTACTATGGCACCTTCCCCTATTTCAAGCATCACTTGGAATGGTATGACATTACCAAAGATTTGTCTAAACCACTAAGAATCTCCTCTTGACTATAACAACACCTGTCCTCTTATCAAATTGGTTGAAACAGTGGGCTGCACCTCATCTAGGATTCTGAAGAGGCTTGACTCCTCTTTGTTTTCCCAACTGAGCATTTCACCAATTTTCTACAAGTGGCTCATTGCGGGCCTATAGTCTGGTGGTGGAGGCAGTGGAGCTTGTGCCTCATAGTGCTGTTTAGGCTTTTGTTCCTCTTGTTTTTTTAGTTCTACCTCCTTCTTTGGTTCTTGCTCCTCACCAAGGTCTTTTCTTGGTTTTGCTGGTTTAAGTAGTTCAGTGAAGGAGGCATTCAGAGCCTTCCTGGGGATGTCATTTGTGTACCCCAGAAACTTAGCATGTTTGTAGAACTTTCAGATTAGGCAAGGGAATGGAAGTGTTGCCATCCTTGCCTTTTTCTTTTCAAACCACCTCTGAGTTTCTATGTAATATAACTGGGGAAGGTTGACCATGTATTTTCCCATTATTATGGCACTTCCCTTGGCCACATGTGGAGATTCATTGAGCCCTTTGGTGGGGAAGAGGTGATATGTCCCTATCTTGAAATAGGTCCTCTCTTCCATAGTCAATTCATTATATGTTTTTTCATCCTTGTTCTATGCCTACCTCAACCATAGCTTCCTAGTGTCATGGTTAGACCTTGTGGATAGATGGGCTAACTTAGCCCCCTCATTTGGTAGATTAAGAGCTTCAACAATTTCTTTGACCAAGAACAAAATATTAACTTCATAAATGTTGATAGTGGTACCTTCTTCTTTGTTGTGCCAGAATTGGTATGTTTTAGTAAGGTACCATTCACCACTGCCTAAAAGGATGGACCACAAAGGTGATGCCCAAAGTTGCATTTGAACCACCTCTAAAGCAAACTCCATAAACAAGCCAAAGTTCATCTCCACGATAACCATGGTCAACATGGATTTTTCTTGAATGGCTTCAAGGCATTATGGGAAGAATGTGAGATGTTATCATTACACGGGGGCTTGTTATTTGGTAGCCTCTCCTTGGACTGACTATCCTATGATAGGAGCCTCTTGATGGATACTGAATGATTGGGCTTCTTGTTGTTTATGCTCTGCATGCTTGCCTTGTTGGCCCCTACCTTCCCTTGGGCATTTGGCTACTCCTTGCAAAGGTCCTACTTAAGCTTTTTGGAGCCATCTGCAATCAATCAAGGATCGGATGTTACTAAGGTGTTATTATTTATCATTACTAGGTTTATACCTTAGTCATGACCTTAGTTTCATTAATTTTTGTGGTTCATATGATTGCAGAGTTAAAAAACGTTTTTAGAAAAATACCAAAAAGTGTTTATCTTGTTTATGACCCTTTGCGATTTGTTCCTTTTTGCTTATGTATGGCATATTAGGAAAGTTATGATTCCTTGGGTGGAAAAATTAAGGTTTCTAGCATTAATACGATTTATTTTTCATTCAAAAACTTGAGGTTTTTAACCTTCTTACCCTTGTAATACCCTTCAAGTGATAGCAAATTTTGAAAAATTAGTGCAAATTATCCATGTAAACACACCCCCCCCC
>MNCI01016265.1:284428-358180 GCA_015680685.1 Gnetum montanum | reverse complement strand
AACTATGTTGAACACTCCAGGTTCAAATGGGTTCAAATGGTATGAGAATTGACGCAGGATTGAGTAAGATATGACAAGTGGAAGCTAGTTGCATAGAGCATTAAGTCACCAAAGAAAACTTTAAAAACTCCCTTAATTGCAAATGAAGAGAAGGGATTTTTGGGCACTGTGGAGGTTGTATTTATAGGTTTGTTCAACCTAATGTTGGGTATCTAACATCGAGGCTAAATTGATATCAGGTAGTCAATATTGGGGTCCATAAAAATGCATTAATTATAGGTAATGAGCATGGAAAATGAAGCTCTAGGGTTGGTTGGAAGGTCTTAGGCTAGGTCCACGGTTCTGGGGTAAGTAGGAAATCTTTTGAAGGCACCGGAAGTGATAGAAGATGGAGTTGTTGATGTTTAAAGCTTTGGAAGATGCAAGAAAAGGGGTATTATACTAATTTTGTGGAATGGAGTAATTACATGATAAGGGAAAGCATGAAATTTAGCAATTATGCACTTGGAAGGTAAAGAGTGATGTGGTGGTATCGGTCAAGTACAAGTTGCAATGGTTACACAAGTGGGTCCTCCCTAAAGCAGGCTCCAGCCTATAATGCCCTTGTGTAACTACACCTAAAAATGTCCATAGGCATTGAAGGGGTTGAATGTAATGCATACTTGTGAAACAAAACACACATGTTAAAATCACCAAGTTGAGGAAATAACCCTATGTTACACAAAACCACAAGTTAGGATCATACAGATAGTGAGATGAGATGGAATGTAGAAAGGATTGTAGAAATTGGGATGTGAGGTGTCTTACCAAAGGCATAATGAATCCTTGTGTGTTATTAATGGGTAAATAACCATTAGCCCTTCTTTCCAAGATTCAAACCAAGTCCAAACCATGTTTCAGTGACATTGCATCTTTCAACGCTTCGGCTAACAACCATAAGATGACCATAGTTATAAGGAGTAGCATCACTTGGCATTTTTTCCAAGGTAGGAGTTTATCAATGGCACATTTTTTTTTTTGAAAATCAGAGAAGCTACCAACCTTCAAGCATGGGTACATATTCAAAAATTTATTCAATGTCCTTTTTGTTTACTCTTACTTCCATTTTTCATTAAATCTACAAGGATATAATTACAACCTTGGCAACATGATAGAACATATAGAAGTGGCCAAAGAGAATCCACAAATCCTCTTGATGTCACACCCTTCAAATTCCCCCTTGGTTCTTCACTATTTAGTCTATGCATAATGATTATGAATTTATTTTGAGTTTTGGTGATGGGCAAAAATATCATTGGAACCATGGTAAGAACCTCTTATTAATGGAATGGGTGGATGGATGATATGGCTTACTATCTGAATAATTAGTCCCTTATGACTTAACAACATAGAGAAAACTTCACCTCAATGGGCTACAGGATTTTTTTATGTATAAGTGAGATTACTAACAAAAAAAGTGAAAACAAAATATGGAAAAAGTTGAAAAGGATAGGAAAAATTGTATCAAGAAATAAGAAAATGACAAAAAATTATAAAATAAAAAGATGAAAAACACTTATTAATTCTAGAGGTTAGAATGGGGGATTTCCCCCACAACTAAATAGTTGGCCATGGCAAGAACTAATAAGTGGATATGTAGGCTTCATGCATGTATAAAACATTGTTAACCTTTCATGTTCAAGCCACTGAGTGTCTCTTGGTTTAGTGGCAGTTGCATAGATAGGTTGTTATTCATACACTTGATTATTAAATGTCTAGTGGATTAGAGTAAAAGGTGTGTTAATATTGCAAGTGTCTGGCCCATGATTGCACCCTTGATCATGATATGGTATGCATGGATTCATTTTTTCCCCATACTGTTAGATTCATTTCTTAGGTTTGGTATTGGAGTAACAATGGATGGTGATCCTTGTGTAAGATCAGAGGATGGTGATGGTGAAAAGGGAGGCATTGCACCAGATTGGGATTTTGTTGGTTGTAATGATGTGATTGGTCCATGAGTGTTTTGCTTTCACTTGTAGCCTTTCCTAAACAATGGTTGTTTCTGAGTTTGTGGTGGGAACCTATTGGTATCAGCATTTCTATGCACATTTGCAACACAAGTGGCATTTGTTTATTGGTAGTGTGGTGCCAAACCTTCCTGTGTCATTGGCGGTGACGTGTGATAAGGTGGAGTGTGAGAATATTGAGGGTAGGATGGATGCTAAGAGGCATGAGATGGTGATACCTTAGGAGATATCATGGGTTGATGGTACTGAGGAGAGTGATAGTGGCAATTTGAAGTAGAGGACGTAGAACTAGTTAGAGAAATAGGGTGTTGAACATAATATTTGTGCAGTTTCAGTTGATAGAAAGGATAAGGTTGGTTTAGTGGTGGCCTCTACCATGATTGTGGGTTTTTCCAATGCAATTAATGATAGTGTTGAGGTTAGTAATAAGTCCCCCTTAGATAGTACAATTGGTTGTGGGACTGTTTATAATTACCCAGTGGAAGAGGAAATCTCTTGGGCATGTGATTCTGTACAAACTTTGGATTTAAGGCACCTACCCAATGCTCATGTAGATGCAACAAGACTAGGCAATGGCCCTTCAAATGGTCATATATGTAGATTTCACATCCATTATCTTTGTCTATGGTTAAGTCTATAGCCTTACTTTCTTTAGTCATTTTTCCTATTTGCCAAAAAGCATTCCTAGTTGTTTCTTGGTTCTACCTCCTTTGTTTATTGTGACCACTTGGTTTGTTTTGCATGACCTTATTCTTGATATTTTCTACCAAATTTATAATTTTTTTGTATACCCATTTTGACATCCTATTAAATTTTTCTTCAAGTTCATTGATAGACAAGGTTCATTGTGGAATCACCTTGTCAAGAGTGGCCTCTTTCTCCTTACCATAGATATGGACCTCCTTCTTTTGAAGTGTTGGGTTCTAGTGATATTTCTCGATATTCTTCCATTTGCATATCTATCCTTCTTTCTTGGCCATGGTTTTGATTAGCTCTCAAATATGATGGGTTCGTAGCTTGTATAATTGACTTGAGGCATACATCCCAAGGGTCTCCCTTGTTTCATTACAAAGCCCATCCATGATGTGGAAAAGTTACCTTTCCTTAGAGAAACCATGGCTTGGGCATCTATTCAGTAGGAAATAGTATCTATCTAAGGCCATGTCCAAGGGTTCATGTTGTTCTTGCTTCCATCCTTGGATCTGTCTCCTTAGGTTGGACACCCTCGCATAGGTGTGGTATTTCTCATTGAAGAGTTCCAACATTGTGGAATACCATTAGATTGAATTTGGTTTTAATGATCTATACCACACTTTGGCTCTATCAATTAGTGTCCTAGGAAAGAGCTTAAGTTTTTGACACCCACTTTCAATGTTGAAGAAAGCACAAGCATCATGGAAGGCTTGTAAATGATGTTATGAATTTGAATCATAACCTCCTACAAATTTAGGAATATTATTCATGTCAAGCCTGGGTAGGAAACTCTCTTTGCAATGCCTGTGGAATATCTTAATTACCTCTATGATCTACATTAGGCTCTTAGTGGCCAAAAAGGGTTCATCGTCATCAGACATGTTGTGAGGAAAATTTCTATTTCTATTTGATTGACTGTGACAATTTTTCCTATGTTCATGTTGATGACCTCGAGTGTTCCTATGGGTTTAATTTTTATTTTTATTTTGACCCTTTAGTGAAGCCTTATCTCCATACGTACGTTCATCTTCATCAAAACTAGACATTGAAGGGGAAGAGGAAGATGAAAAATTGGAAGGATTGCCATGGCTTCTATGGTGTTCCTTAGGGTTCCATGATTTATCATTTCTAGGCTTCAAGGAGGTCTTAGGCCTTGAGGCCTCCCCTAGTATAGGACTTACTTCATCTCTTCTAGGGTTGTCTATCTTAGGTGAATGTGGTCTTTGAGTGCCATCACAGCTATCATGAACTTATGAAACCCTACATAGGATTGGTCACTCCAATTTCCTTCATCATATATCTCGTTAGTTCTCCAATGAATGTTTTCACTATATACTATATTATCACTTCCTTGTGAAAGAGACATTATTTCTAGTGAATGATGTGTGTGATTTAATATTTTCTGAAAGATATAGCATTAAGGTATTTATAGTGATCATGTATGATATAATTGATCTAGATAACCGGCACCATCCCTGGCAACAGCACCAATGATGAGCGGCTAGGCACCCCCTACATCCAACCATATGAATCACAAGCATTCATGCATGATTCGATCAAATTCTGTGGATGGGACTAGTTATGCATCTAAATTGTTATGCTTTGATCACAGTTCGCTATCTTCCCACTTGGATTAGTGGTAACTTTGTCATGTATGACTTAGTCCAAAGTGAGGCATATGATCAATGTTGCCTAATCATATGTTGCTCCTAATGATAATAAAGAGATAAATTAATTAAGCTAATAAATAGTGAAAAGTAAAGTCTAAACTAGCCCATGTGAAATGAGTATCCATCCCTAACCATCCTCACATGCACTAGACTTTGTATAACTACCATTATGGTTTCCAAGCATATGACACTGGGCTTGCCAAGCATATGACATTGGGCTTGCCAAATAATTTCACTCAAATGCTTGCGATTAGTCATACTCATTCTGCTTAATGACAAAAACAGTAAATAGCAATAAATGAAAAAAATAACTAAAGAAAATATTAAACAATTAAATAATTAAAGCAACAATAAATCTAAGTGGATGCTACAATGATGGAAGTAATCTCGATCTTTATTTCTGATCATGTAATGTGTCCAACTACGTCACACTTGAATAAGAATGTCATATAATTACAAACATCACACTGTGGGCATGCACTAGGAAATAACAGGACTAAAAATCAATAATCTACGAAGAAGCTAATTGAAAAATGAAACTAAAACTATATCCCAATCATGCACGTGAGTGTTGTATTTATAGGCTAGCATAGAAGAGATGATATTGGATATCCAACATCACTTCTTTGGACCAAATATTGTGTATCCAATATCAAGGCTTCAATATCGGGGCTAGCAAAATCATGACTCATCAATGAGTATTTGTTTCTAGCTTGCCATACACATCATGAACTCACATATTTACTACTGGGATTGCCAAGTGTTATGCTACTAGGTAAACCAAGCAATAACACTATTGGGATTACCAAGAAAATACATGTTTATGCTTGAAATTAGTCTCATTCATTCCATTGATTGATTAATGTACATGGAAATGTAAATATTAACTAAGTACATAGAAAGAAAATTGCATTGAAAGTAAATCTATTCTAAGTTAAAGTGTTGTAATATATATGAATCGATCTTGATCTTCTTATCGTTCATGGAATGTATCTAGGTACAATGCCACTTGAGTAAGATGTTGTACAATTGACTCAAATTCACACTTTGGGCACTCATTGATTGTTTGCTAAGATTATAGAAATAAACTACAAGAGCCTAGCTGCACTACAAATCAAATGGTGTCAAATATGTGGTAGTTGCTTACATATTTATAGGAAAATACAAACATTGCATCAATAGGGATGTGTTAATATATTTAGTTGCATCGATGGGGATGCATCAACAAGGTTGTGTCAATGAGGATATGTTGATGCAACTAAGTTATAGTAGATGCAATATAGCATCTACAATATAGCAAATGAGATATAGCATCTATGATGTAGCAACCAACTAAGATGTATTGATAGGGATGCTACAATGTAGATGTGACATAGCATGTATGATATAGCATCTACAATATCTTAGCCAATTGATACACTTGATAAAATTATGCTTCATGATGTCCTCATAACTAAACTACTTCACATATGATGTCTTATCAAAAAGTATTAGCAAAATTAGAGATTTTGTATAAAAAATAAAGTACTAAAAGGGAAGATAAAATAAAAGGAAAAATATATAAAATAATGGATGAAATCATCAAGAAAATAAAAAACATGTGAAGAATGATGTAAAATAAAAAAAAAGTGAAAAATGATTAGTCCTTACAAGGTGTTAGCTTGGATGGACATCTCCCCCACAACTAAGTTGAGAGGAAGATATCTAAAAAATATAGTGTGCTTATGCACATGATGAGGTATTAGTGTTGCTGACTACTCTTGGTTTAAGGAAAGATTTTACCTGTTGGATGATGATCAACAATCATTTCTCTAGACTTAAAGGATGATAAATTATCATGACACCAAAAGAAAAAGTTGTATGAATGAGGTAAGGTCCTTTCCATAGCATCTGAAACTTGGTACATTATGGTACATGCATGGGATTCTAATTAAGAACTTTATTACTTTCTTGAAATTTAACTCTTCTTTTAGTGCATCATGATTATGTTGTTTGACATGTGCCTTGTGTACTTCATTCATTTTTAGGACTACTTGTCAATTCTCGTCTAGCACATTTGGTGTCATTTGGAATTTATTTATGCTAGGCTTAGATCAAGGTCAAGCTCATAGAGCATTGAGAGTGTATGAAGCTTAGCTTGAATTAGAGGTGACTCATAGTGAGAATAACCTATAGGAAGTTTCTAGGTTGATCGATAATTCCATAGGGCATCATTGATTTTTGTGCTCTATTTCTTCCTATAGTTACTAATAGTACATATTAATATCTTAGTTATTTTCAAATTAGTAACTTTGACTTGACCATTAGCTTGGGGGTGATAGGGAGTTGTCAAAGCATTACATCAATTTCTAAAAAGTAGTCTTATAAAGTGAGTTCCATTATCAGAAATAAGTGCTCCTAGAATATCAAATCTATTTACCACACTTTGTTGAATAAACCATGCTACAATAGATGATGAACAATTAGTGAGCTACAACTTCAGCCCATTTTGTGTAGTTGTCAACAACAATGATGATGTATTTCTTTTCATTAAACATGGAAGTGATGGGTCCTATAGAATCAATTCCCTAGATTTTGAAGGAGTTTTGTGATTAAATCCACTATTGAGACCTCTCCATTTAGGTTACCATTTCTCCTTCTCATTGATAGCATTCATAGGAATGGGAGAAATGATGGACATCCCTAAAAATGGTAGGCTAGAAGTAGCATGCCATGATGATCTTTACAATTGTTCTCCTGCCTACATAATGGCCCTCACAAGAACCTTCATGATTATCTTGTAGAATTTGTAGTTGATCAACATCAGGTATGCACCATCACACTAAGCCATCAACATAAATCTTATAAAGGTTACCTTGGATCTCCATGAAGTGTTTGGCTTGATGAAGAAACTATTATTTCTTTTTATGATTCCATTCTTATGGAGTCTTCTGAGTGAGAAGATAGAAGAGGAAATCATTGTACTAGTTGGTACCCCTAGTTTCCTAAGCATTAATAGCTTTTTCAAAGAGGAGTTTGTCTAAGAATTAATTAGATAGAGGTTTTTAATCCTCTTTGTCATCCCATCATAACTAGGACAAGTGATCAATAACCACATTCTCAGTTCTATACACCATTGTAATATCAAATTTTTGCAAGATCATTAGCCACCATATGACACAAGGGTTCACCACTATCTTATTCATTAGAAAATGGATAGCATTATAATCCATGTACACAAAGATTTTGTATCTAAGCACATATTGCTTGAATTTTTCCAAGACATACATCATTACCATGAGCTCCTTCTCAGTGGTGGTGTAATTTAGTTGTGCACCAACAATGCTTTTTCTTACATAATGAATATAGTATAGACATTCCTAATCATCCAATTGTATGAGCACTACTTTCAATGTGTAGTTGGATGCATCTATCATGATGTGAAAGGATGGTAGAATAGGAGTTTCCATGAGCTTTTGCTTTAATTTTTGGAATGCATTCTTGCATCTCTTGGTCTAGTCAAAGGATCCATTGTTCTTTATTAGCTCTACTAATGACTTGATGATTTTGGAGAGCTTCTCAATGAATCATTGATAGTAACCAGTGTGCCTAAGGAATGACCTTAAATATTTTTCTATTTCTAGTTATTTGGTAATTCCTTGGAAGACTTGTACTTTTCCAAGGCCACCTCAATCCCTTTCTCTAAAATCATATGCCCCAAGACCATCCCCTCTTGGACCATCAAATGGCTTTTCTGCTGATTGAGCCTTAAGTTTGTCTACATGCAATGTTTCAACACTTGAAATAGTCTAAAGCTTGCTTAAAAGTAGTACCATAAGTGGAGAAGTCATCCATCAAGACTTCTAGATTGTTACTAATTTGTTTCAAGAAGATGCTAAGAACTAGGCATTGGAAAGTAGTAGGAGCATTGCATAGGTCAAAGAACATCTTTTTGTATGCAAAATTTTCCTAGGGACTTGTGAAAGTGGTTTTGACTTGGTCCTCTAGTGGAATCCAGATTTGGTTAAAGCCACTATAACTATCTAGAAAACTATAGTAGCCATGCCTTGCGATAGTATTCAATACCTAGTTCACAAATGGTAATGAAAAATGATCCTTGAAAGTTATCATATTCAATAGTCTATAGTCTATGCAAACCCTCCATTTACCATCTTTCTTGGGTACAATGATGAATGGCTAACCCACTTACTATTCCAAAAATGATTAATGAATCCCACCTTAAGAAGCTATTTAATTCGTCTTTTACAACTTTCTTCATCTTAGGATTCAATTACCTTTGAGATTATCATTTGGGCTTAATGGAGGAGTATGTATATATTTGATGCTAGCATATCCTTGGATCAATGCCCGTCAATTCATGATATGACCAAGAAAATACTATTGGCCATTTGTTAACCACTTTTAGTAGCTTCTTTTTTCTTTTTTTTCTTTTTTTTCTTTTTTTTTTGTGATTGAGCAAGATGAACATTGATGATTATTAGCTTGGTGTTATCAAAATAAGCATATTCTAAATTAGTCGGTGAGGCCTTTAGTTCAAGGAACTCTTGTTTGAATTGTTGTAGTATCTCCAACTCTTCCAAATCCATCTTAGTTTGTGTATGGGAGAGTTGGCTATTGATTTGCTCTATTTCATCCATGTATTAAATGTAAACACTTATGAGACTTTCTATTTGTTCCATTCATATTTTTGAATTTTTCCCACCTTCTGTTATCAGCCACTAGGTTCCTTCCTATTTTTTGGCTACTACATACATGCACTTCTGAATAGTAGATTCCTTAATACACTTTTTGCATGCTTTGAGAGATGTACTTTGTAGTGCCCATATTTTCTGCATGCAATGGAACCCTGTATCATTGTATGTAATGCATGGAACTCACTTCTTCTGTATTTTTCCAAATTCATTTTTTTTTTTGAAAATTTCCAAGGAAAGGTCTTGAATCCTCATCTTGGCATCAATTGTATTGAGTAAAGTCCTTCCTTATATGATAGGAAAGTCCCCCTTGCAATTTTCTACATGGATCATCAAGAAAGCAACAAGATAAGACCATTCATAGACATTAGTCATGATGTCCTTCACTTGTCCCAAGGGAAAAATAATGGATTGATTAACAAGCTTGAGTCTAATATTGCATTTTTTTCAATGGAGGTAGGTTCAAGGTCTTGTACATTTCCTATGAGATTAGATTTACTCTAGAACTTGAGTCTAGTAGATTCTTACACACATTGTTCTTGATGAATTGCAAGTAAATAAGGGGACTTCCTAAATTAGATTGTTTTCTAGAAAGGTGGCTAACCTTGATTTAATCAATAATTGCATGATTCAACATCATGATATGCACATTGGAGGACACTTAATTCAACGAAGACTCGATGGTTATTTCAAAAGAGATGGATGTAGGGTTAGCAACCACAGGTATCTACAAGGGTTTTGGTGGATTGTTGATCTTGAAGAAGGCCCTCTTTCAAGGTTTAGATTTAGAACCACTCAAATAGCTATCCAACTATAAGTTAACAGCCCTTGTTGCATTTTTTACTGTAGATGTGGTGGAATCTCACCTTGCATAGATGAAATAGGTGGCAAGGAAATGGTATTTGGTGGTGTAGAGTTGGGTGATGGATGAGGAGGATGAGTATAAGGAGACTCAGGTCACAAAGTATGGATTCTATGATATCTTAGAAGGTAGTAGTGGTAATTGAAAGGGTTATGTCTTTTAGAGCCATGAGGAGATATAGGATGCTAGACATAGTATTTGTAGGGATCCGACTACTGGTAAGGATACTACTATCTAGATGGAATCTCCACAAATGTGGGTTTTGTCATTGCTAATATTTCTTCTAAGGTTGAGGTGATGCTTCATTCATATAGTACTCTATTTGGTGGAACTATTGCCTTAAATGGCCTTGAGGATAAGGCAATCTCTTGGGTGGCTGCCTTTTTACAAATTTTGGATTCAATGCATACATTATAGATTCTTGTAGATGCAACATCATAGGAAAACATTCCTTGTGATGTTTGTGTTAATAAATATCACATCCATCATCATCATTTTTTGAATATACAACCTTGTCTACCATGGTAGCCTTACCTTTTTGTTGCAGATACCCCTTGTATATATCTCTCCTTCTTCTTATGTCTCTTTTACTACTTTCCTATTCTACCTTCTCCTTTATAATTTTTAAAGTAATTTTGAACTTATAATCTAAGGAGTCCCATATTTTATCTATCTTAGCTAATAGTTTAGAGACAAATTCTTATATTAGCAAGGTCTATCTTTACACTACTTCATCTAGCAGTGTGTCCTCCTCTGTATCATAGAAACATACCTCCCTTTTACAAATGGAGGAATCTCTATTATACTCTTTTGCACTCTCTCATTTTTTTAAAACTTCCCTTCTTCCTTGGCCGCCTACTCTATGAGCCCTTGAATCTTATGAACTTTTATCTCAGAAAGTCTCCCTTGGACATAGATCCCAAGAGTTTCTCTTATTTTGTTGCAGAGCCCATCTATGATATGACAAAGTTACTTTGTAATAGAGAGTATTACCTACTTAGGGATGCATTCAAGGATTCATGATTTCCTTGCTTCCATTCTTGGATTTTCTTTTCTCAAATTGGACACTTAGGAGTATGTTTGGTACTTGTTATTGAACAATACTAACATTGTACTCCATCGGTGGATGGATTCTAGTTCCAAGGACTGATACCAACTTTCTACTTCTTTTATGAATGTTCTTGGGAACAATTTTAGCTTCTACTAATCATTTTCAATATTTTGCAAGGCATAGGCATCATAGAAAGCTTGCACATGATGCTATGGATTGACATTATATCCCTCCTCAAACTTGGGGATATTGTTCATCGTCGTCATCATGTCTACAGTGGCTCCTATGATGACCATGTCTCTAATGGTGAGTTCTACTATGCCTCCTTTCTCAACAATGTTCTCTCCCCTCTCTTTGTTGGTTTCCATCCCAATTTTAATCATCATGATGGGACTATCCATCATCTCCATTATGATCCTGACCATTCCTATATTTTTCTTTGTCACAACTCCTCCTATAAGAGTTTAATGATGATGAGGATGATGATGAAGATAGAGGATTAGGAGAATACTGCATTTTAGTCCTTATCATTTCCCTTGTCCTTAAATGAATGACTATGAGATTTGTCTTTTAAGTTTCCTTTGTCTTTGGATCCTATTTTTCCATCACCAGGATTTTTCAAAGTGGACTGTAACCATTGGTAAAAGGTAATCTCCTCAAAGAAAGAAGGATTGGGAGTGGCCAAAAAAGAAATCCTTATCCTCTTTATGCAGCTGGAATAATAATGGTATTGGGATCCGTTTACTTTTGGAGGCTTCAAATTGGACCTCCATGCATTTATCTTTCCAAAGTTATGCTTCTGTAGGTTAGTAGTCCTGAGAAACTTGCTCCATGATTTCATACTTAGGTCCACCTATTTTAATACCCAACTTTCATGATTTGAATCATGAGCATGGTAGGAATGGATCGATTTGGGGGTAGCACAATGCTACCATCCATATCTCTCCATTGTAGCTGCTCATCCTGATGGAGGATGAACGTAAAGTCCAAATAATAGGGCTCTAGATGAGCATACATGACTTCCAATTGTTGATGCTTCTCACTAGTTCTTTGTGTCCTCTCATGTTGCCTATTATTCTAGTCATCATGCAGTGGAGATTCTTTCTTGTGAGCAGAATCCATTTCAAAAATAAACCTAAGGGTGCCTTAGGATAATGTTATTATTATTACTATGAGAGATACGTTGTTGTATTCTCCTCACAAAACTTGTATATGACTCCTTTAGTTAATAATATTTTGTCCATTTAGCTAAACTAAGTCCCTGGCAATAACACCAATGATAAGCCGCAAGTATTCCCTATGCCAAAGCATACGAATCATAAGCATTCACTAGCAATCTAGTTGAACTTCGTAGACTTAGTTATCCAAGTAGTTCATATTCCTAAATAGTGAATCATGTAGTTGTAAGGTCATTACCTTCTTAACTCTTACTTGTGTGTTATCAGTATGTATGGTTAAGTGTGGGTTCATGCACATGATATATATTTTTATAAGTACTTTTAATATATGTTTATCCTAATTTCTAGATGATTGAATAAATGTTTAATGATTAATTATTTAACTAACTAGGTAATCTCATAACTAATTATCCTAACATGTAGTAACCATTCCCACTTACCATACACATCCCAAACTAGTGTTAACACTACTGGGTTACCAAGTGGCTATTGCTAGACATACCAAATATCCATTGTTAAGATTACCAAGCATTAACACTTAATGCTTGAAGTGGTCATAGTCACATGTTCATGATTAATTATATCAATTAATTAAAATATTAATGTAAAGTACTTAAGAAGTAAAGTTAAGCTAGTCTAAGTGCTGCAATGGATTTAGAAAATCTCAATGTTATTGTTGATCATGCCAATGCATTCAAGTACAGAGGCACTCAAATAAACCTTCATATAATCTTTTAGATACACACTACGAGCACTCACAGAGGAAATATTCTAACTCTAGAGAAATGAAACTATAAGATTTCAACTACAACTATGACTAAATATGTCATAAATGTGAATGTTGAGCACATTTATATAGGCACTTCCAGTGTTAGCGTCGACGTATCTGCGTCAATGTTTCTTACCATGCATTGATGGGGATACGTCGACGAGGTTGCATTGATGCATGCCTGCCGATGCAGCCTATCTTATTTGTGACTCATCAATGGGATTATCAAATGTTCATGTTTTATGTTTGAAGTGGTTATAATCATGCAATTATGGAATAAAATATTAGTTTTGTAAGTGTTGAAAAGTATAGTGCTAGAAATAATCTTGATTTTATTGCTAAAAATAAAATTCTATTCAATTAATTCTATCCACACTACTGGCAATCAAAGAAAAAAATTTCTAATTCCTACAAAAAAAAAAAATTGCAAGAGTTTCATTGCTACTATGATCCCAAGGTGCTATAAATGCAGTTGTGTGTACTTATTTAGGCAAAAGATTAGACTATAACAATGCATGAAAGGATGCATCAATAGGGTTGTGTCAACACATACCCATCAACATAGCCAACTTATTCATGTTTTAGCATCTTTCTTTTGAGCTTGACCTATTTAATAAAAGGGGGAGCTATTTTTCATCTCTTCTAACAAAAAGAGGGAATATAAGCTATGTTGTATGTTTATTTGTGTTGGTTTTTGGTAATTTCTTTGATTGCTTTAATGTCTATGTTATGATGCTTCTAGTAACAAGTTGGGTGTATGATTTATGTTGTGATACTTCTAAAGACAAGCTATGCATATGATTTGAGCTTATATTTTCTTTTATTCTTCTATATGTAAGTTTCTATTTTCCTCTATTCCTCTCTATGTTTTGGTGAGGGTGATGTCTCTAATTTCCTTACCATGTTGTGTTCTTGTATGAGCTTGTTGTAATGCTACAAGTGAGCTTGGAGTGTTTTAGTCTTTCTCTTCTATGTAAAATGACTATGTGCCTCTAAGTTTGGGTGACATGCTTTGGTTACTTGGTTAATATGAGCTTATATGACGTGAGCTACTATTGTGTTATAATTATAATGATGGCTTCTTCTTCTTCTTTTTTTTTACTTAATTAATATGAACTAGTTAGGATTACTAAGTTTTTTGTGAACTTTATATGTTCTTTTTGACTTCTTAGCTCTAGTGGTGATCTATTCCAACCTCAAAAAGAGGGAAATTTTTAGGTGTTTTGAGCTTGGAAATCTTAGTTGAGCTCTATTATAGAAACACTAGATTGCAATTTCAAGTCTTTTTATGTGATGCTACCTATTTTTTCTAGAAAAACTCTTCATGATAGTTGCAATGCATAGCTATTTTTTTTCTAGCTCATTTACAATGTAACTTTTAAAGCTATTTAAATGATTTAAAATCATCTAGATAATTTCAACACATCTAGATGATTTTCTTTAATCTTTGCTAGCTCAACCAAAAAAAGGCTTTGTGAGTTTTGAAGAAGGCTTTGTGAGTTTTGAAAAGTTATCAAGAATACATTGCACATTGTAGTTTAAACTAATTGTAGCTCATTTAAATGGTAGAAATAGAAACGTTTCCTTTTTCTCGTATGGACGAAAATATTGGGAGAATTTTGAAAGCTCAACGTTCTTAACTTATGTGGCACCCATAAAAACATGTCTTTTGAAAGCCGTTTTCATCTAGAGATTTTTTCTTATTTTTTATTTTATTTTATTTTATTACTGAGCCTTTTGAGTCATTTAAGATAGGTGGGCACAAAATGTAAAATAAGGAGAAGCTCTTTTTTTATAAGCTAGGGGAAAGAGCTACGTGACAGTTGAAGCAAGAAAACACGTCTTTGGTAGTGTGAGCTATTGTAGATGTTTTTAGCTTTTCAACTTTTCAAAATCAAGGTTTTAAAAACCTTGTTTATGGGCTTTTATATTTGTTAATGTGGTAGCCAAATTGTATAAAAAATTGAAGAGCTTATTTTAATAAAAACTAAAGTCACATGTAAAAATGCTCCATAAAAATTAGTGGACCAAAAATCACATAATGAAAAAGTTCTACATAAGAGCTTAGCTTATGTGGTGAAAAAGGACAAAAGCTCAAGTATCCAACTCAGCATCTAGATGAAAAGCAAATCATCAAGATGAAAATTAGATGAGATGGTTTCTTTAAGACATGAAAATAGCTAGTCAAAATAGAAAGATTGAAAGAAAATTTTACTTGGAAAACCTTAAGTTAAAGTCCATCCAAGCATCTAGATGAAAGAAGCTTATTTAGAAGCATTTTACAAACACATGTATTGGTCGAATAGACACCTTAGTATTCAAAATTTTTTAAAAAGTTATAAGGAGTGGAATAGTGAAGCTAAACATGGAAGAAAAAAAGTTTTAAAAGGGTTATAGTAAAAGCTTGTGTCTTTTTTTTTTATTATAAGTATTTTTTTACTATGGAAAAGTCATCAAATGCTTCTCAACAAAAGGTAAAAGAGAAAATTATTTATTTTTGAAACCTTTAGAAAGTTTTATCTTGTAGGCCTCAAGTTTTTTTTTAGCACATTAGCCAATGTGAAAATAAAAAAGGAAAATTTGTTTCTTTTAAACACATTTTCTTTTCTTTGAGGTGGAAGTGTCCAACTCAACATTTTTAAAAAGGATGTTTAAATGTATGTGTTTGTTTTAGCTTGAGAATAAAAGGAAGATTAGCCCTAATTTTTTTTTAAAGAAGGTCAATTAAGTTAGCCTGTAAATCAAGTGAAATTCATCTAGATGAATTTGAAAAACATATGCATCATTACTTGATTAAAAGTAAAGGCCTCAAGATAAAGCTTGATGTAATTATTTTATGGATTAAAAAGAAGATCTCTATTTGATAAAGTTGGGACTATGAAGCGAAGGTTGAAAATATGATGTGTCATTATAGAAAAAGTTTATGCACAAAGCTCATAAATGTTGATATGTTCAAGGAAAGAAAAATGATAAAGCTAGAGCCTGTTCTACTCGAAACTTGAAGAGCTCTTTAATGTGAAAGAAATAGGTGTAGAGAATTAAATGAAGCCTTAAAAAGCTATTATCTCTAAAGCACATTAAACTAATGATTTGGATAAAATGACAAATTGCTTCCCTATTAGACTATGTTTTAATGCTTAGTGTTGCTCTGTATCTCAAAGTGGCAATAGAGGCCAAAATGCAATAAATATAACTTCTTCTACTTTAGCTTCTTCTTCCTCATGGATTTACAATGGCTCTAGAAATAACTAGGAAGGGATCTTACTTTAAAATAAATTCTATGAACTCATCTCTCTTAATTATGGTTTTGGACTCTAGTTCAAGTGTTGGAATTTCTTCTCTCTCTCCTCATTTTTCATATCTACTCTTTTTCTTTTTCGAGAAAAAAGCATGGTTTCTTTATTCTCTCTAACTCTATTATGTCTATGACTTTGATTTTAAAATGAGCAAGTGGATTTCTCTTCCTCTATATTTTAAAAGTTTATTCTTATAACTTTAAGCTTAGTGGAAGTGTTTAGTCTATGTTATAAAAGAAGCCCTTCACATTGGTCAAATTTGTGATTTTTTGTATGCTCTCATAAGCACTGCAAATTCAGTGGAGAATGAGAACATATAATAGATGATGCAAATACTTCATTATTGATCCCATGATTATGAAATATTTGATCAACATATCTTGTTGTTCGTTTGAAAATCATAAAAATTATAATCCATAAATCTTTTTGTTTGTCTAAAAGCCATGAAATATTTGATTCAAATAACTTATAACTTGTCAATGAAGAAGATTATCTTGGCCAAATTATAAATATATAACTAAGCTAATATATTAGCCTTGTACAGTACTTGTAAATAATGTCATTGGTTTAGAAAAATTTTTAAAATATGATGTAGGTAATACAAATCTGCTGACTAATGATATATGATAACAATGAGGTGTTAGCCTAGTGCTACAGGCCTAGAATTCCCAAGTCATAGATTCAATTCTATTAAGTAATAGTAAATTATAAACTTCTATAAATGTTGAGATGTACCTATATTTCACTTATTTCAAATTCCAACACCCCACATTAAATATGATGCTTGATTAAGTGTGGTAATTATTGACCATACCCCTCCTTAAAACCACAACATGCAACGTGGCCTTGACAATTCACATCATTTGAATGTATGGCTAAAATGGATCGAAGACTCTGTCAGGCCACATGAAAACTTGACAAAACAGTGATCATTACCCGACCCACTATATGACACCACTAAGTACTCACTTACAATTTAGCTAATAATTATTAATTTATTGTTAATGACAGGTACAACGCCTCCAAGTATTAGGAAGCAATCTTTACAAAAGAAACATTGAAACCATTCTTTTAAGGCTACAATTACATTAATTCTTGTCAGCAAAAAAATGTCATAGGTTAATGCAGGGATAGTGGTGGACTCCAAAGGACCACTCTCTATAAATACATTATCAAAAGGTCTCAATAATTTTGTGCAAAATATCTACCAAGTTTGCAGGGTAGCTAAAAAAGGGAGAGTGATCTAAGTCATGAATTGTGTAAACTTTATGAGGAGGATTGTCCTTAATTGTCTTAAGTTAAGTTTTTGGAAGCATGGCTTGATTCTCTTTACACACAATAATTGGCTTTTCGACAATTGACACTCTCTATGACCATTGGTGCTTTATGCTCCTTTGCTACGCTACTACATTTTTAAGTGCTCCTACGCTCCGCATCCTGTGGTGCCGCTATTGTTGGTTGCTTTGGCTTACCCCATGACTGGTGGTGAGCAATGGTAGCTTTTCTCTTTGATTGCAAGCCCTAATTGTAATTTCTGGTGATTTTTTTTCTAGGTTTCAACTGGTAGATCTCCTCTTCATACTGTGTTGTCTAGGGCCTTTACGTTTTCGGCCTAGGTCACAATGGGTGTTGCCTGCACCACCTGTCTCTACGTTTGTTGCAATGGTGGCTCCCCATGGTTTTCTCTACTACGGTGCTACAATTCTAGTGGTTGTTTTGTGCTACTACTGTGAGGTGGCAATGTGGGGCCTCACTGTGTTGTGTTGGCTATGTGGGATGTCCCTATTGTACTGGGCTTTTTTGGCTGCTAGGGGTTTCCTTTGCAATTATAGTTGTGGTTGTTTTTGGTCTTGCAGTTGTTGTGCTTGCTTCATGGGTTGGTGTGGTTACTGAAGGTGCCATTCTTCAGTGTTATTGTGCTAGCTGGTGTTGTGATAGGACTATGTTCTAGTGCTACATGTTGTTCTTTGCTGAGGGGTGCAGTGGTAGTGTTCACTTGCTCTGCAACAATAGGGGGTGGTTTTGTTGGTGCTATAGGGGTGGTCTTGCACAAGTGTCGTAATGGTGGATTCGTCTGGTTCTACTCTCACTCAAGGAAGTTCCTTTACCTCATCTCAAATTGACTTTTTTCTTCTTGATGATATTTTTGATGTAGTTTCCAAAGATTTTGCAACATGTTTTATCTTTTCTCAAATAGTGGGGTTTTTACCAAGGTCTTTGAGTATTAACATGTAAGTCCAAAGCCTCCTTCAATCCTACAGCATTCAAGTTTCTCATGCCCAATGCTATGCTCAAAACTTTATTTTAGTGGAACTATTCAATGCCTCTCAGGTCAAGAAGGCTCTCTCTCTCTTAAAATTTTTCCAACACCAAATGCAACCCTAATTGCATGCACCTGAAGATTTGACTTTAAAGTCAATGACTTGGCCTTTAACATAATTCTTTGTTATGTGAAACTGCTAAATCTTCCACTTATTTTTTCATCTATTGATAGGGATATTGTGAGCACCTTGGATCCTATTATTTCTGATCATTGTACGGTGATCAATGGAACTTAGATTCACTATTATTGTATTGAACTAGCTCCTCGAAAGACCTCATTAACCCTCACAGTTAATAGAAAACTATTCATCCAAAAAGTAAACTATTTTTATCTTCCAAACTCATGTAGCTACTATCATAGGGTTGAACATCATATATCGACATGTTCCTTCTTAGCTAGGAAGAAACAATCTATAGCATCCAACAAAACCCATTTCCCAGACACACCATCCTGCCCATCCTTAGAATCCTTCAAGTTTGGATCTTCTTCCCAAATAGCTCCAAAATCCTCCTCTCAGTCTAGGCCCTCCAAGATACAAAAGCCACAATTAGGTACACATACCTCAACATAGGTCATCCACCAAAAGGCAATTAAGGACTTCATCTTGGTTGAGGAGTTTGTGGTGGGCAGCGGAAGGAAATGAGTCAAATCTTCCTTTCATTCAACTCCACCCTCCACCTCCTCTCCACTGAACACTTCCGTGGCCCCTGTCTCTAGCAACAACTCCTTTGCCCTCTTCTCAAAAATAATGGAAGTTGATATTTTGACTTCTAAACCTTATGTTAACCTTTTATTTGGCATGCCCTCTACTTCCTGATGAACCTCTTATCATGGAATATTCAAGGCCTTACTAGTAGGCTTCAATGAAAGCGAGCAGGCAATTTTCTTTCCAATCTTAATAGATCCTTCAATTTCGTTCTCCTTCAAGAAATTAAGATTTCAACCAACCTTTTATCTCTTTCAGCCCATTGGTTTTATCCTCACTTATCAATTCTAGCCACGTCCCATGTGAGTGGGAAAGGAGGAGTTGTCATTCTCCTCTCAGCGTACTAGAAAGATAAAATCATTCAAAGTGGTCCCAATTTTGGACATAGAGTTTCTTGGGCCACCTTCTCCTCCTTGCATGGCCCTTTTGGTATCTGCTCGATATATGCCCCTAATGACTCTATAGAATGTGCTCTCCTTTGGCAGGAACTAGCAAATTCTCTTTCCCTAGTGCCTTGGATATTCGAAGGAGATTTTAATATGGTTAAATTCCCTCAAGATAAGCTCGAAGGGGCATTTTCTCAACTACGCAATTTCGAGTATCAAACCTAGTTCACCTTTATGAAAAAATTTTACCTTTCTGATGGGGTGGATGCCCTTGCTTATGATCGCCTCCATAGATTTACTTAGAGCAATCTCCATCTTGGGCAAGCTTGCATCTACAATAGGTTAGATAGGTTCTGTTTCTCCACCCTTTCTTTTTGGCAAGCCTTCTGTGCTACTATAGTTCATCACCATGCTACCTTATCAAACTATCTTCTCATCTCTATATCTATCCAAATTCATGGTAGTCCTAATAGACAAAAACTCCATCTTTTCCAACTACATAACAACTGCTTCTCTTCCTCTTCTACTTGACTTCTTCTATCTAACCTTTGGAATGCCAAACATAGGCCCTTAAATCAGGTGGGTTGGATTCAATGGTGGCATTGCACTTCTTGTAGAGTGCAGAACTTTGCTCGTTCGTATGGTAAGGCATTGGCTACTGAGGCTAGGTAAGAATACAACAACATTCACCTCACTATTGAACATCTCATTAATAGACTAGCTTAAGATCCTTTCAACACTCTAGTTCATGAGGAGCTAGCTAGAGCTCAATTAGCCTTTCAACAATGGGAAGTATACCAAGCATAAAGTGCCTTGAATAAAATTAGACTCACTTGATTAAATATTCAAGATGAACATTGTAAGGAATTTTTTAAGTATCTTAATAGTGCTTCCCCTTCACATTCTTTAGATAAAATCTCTAGTGACAGTACCACCATCACTAACCACAACAGTATCCTCTCTTTTCTTAAGAACCACTATGAAATGCTTTTTGCAGCTACCCCTATGGACATCTCATCGTTCGAGGCTACTACCCTAAATTATTCTAGCCTTATCAATTCCACTATGCTGCAAAGTCTTAACACTTATATCACCAAGGAGGAGCTTTAGGCAGCCTATTCCAAGTTGAGTCATGGGAAGGCTCCTAGTTATGATGGTTTCCCCATGGAATTTTTTCAAGCTCATTGGGATTTGGTGAAAAATGATCTTTTGTAGGTCATTAAAGAGCCTATCCTAACTAGTTTCCTTGGGCCCAATCTAAATCAAGGGGTTATTCATCTCCTCCCTAAGTTTGGGGATCTTACCTGTATCTCCAATTGGCATCCCATAATTCTTCTCAATGTGGTGCATAAAATTTGGGTCAAGTGCTTAGTCTTATGGCTGAAAAAAAAATTCTTGGACAAATCATATCTCCCTAGCAAATAGGATTTGCTCCTGGTAGATATATTTTAGACAATGTGGTTGTGGTGTGAAAAGGTCTCAAAATGGCAGAGGATGATGGTCAAGATATTCTCCTAGTGAAACTTGATTATGCCAACGCCTATGACAACATAAAGTAGGACTTTATTTTGCATACCATGACCAAACTTGGTTTTGAACCTAAGTCCTTGCATATGGTAAAATGCTTATTCTCATATGCTATCACAACAATAGCCACTACCTTCGGCATCACCTCTCCCTTTCCTATCCATAGGTCAATGCAGTTAGGATGTCCTCTTGCCCCTTATCTATTTATCATCGCAGCTGACTTTCTTTGTCATCAGATAAACTAGGACATTCAAACTAAATTTCTCATTGGGGTCTGCCTCTCTTCACCTCAACAATAGCTTCTTAACATGTACTTTGCCAACGACTCCTTTTTTATTGTTCAAAACATTACTACTAATTTCCATCACCTCTTATCAAGGGTGTAGCAATATTGCACACCCTCAGGTTCCACTATTAATTGGAATAAATCCTCTGTTTATAGCTTTACTAGTAATTATAGACATGTGACCAACTATAATTGGAAGCGACTTTAGGATCAAGACATCATTAAGATTTTGGGAATTCCCTTCTATTTTAGAGGTTCAACCTCTATTCTTTGGGAGCAGGTTATTTATCGGATTCAAAAGAAACTTGAAAAATGAAAGACTAAACCCCTCACTCTCACAGGTAAGTACCTCGTATGCAAGTCCATATGTGTGTCAACCCCCTCCCAAGCTGCTTACCAAAAGCTAGAATGATTATTTCATGACTTCATGTGGTTCTCCAAAGATTCTTAGAAAGGCTTCCATCATGTCACTTGGAATATTGTTACTCTTCCCAAGAATAAGGGCAACTTAGGTCTTTTAAATTCCTTTAAGTAGGGTATTACCTTGGTAGCCAAGTGGTTGGTCTAGCATTTAGATGCCTTGGATATTATTAAGACCCTCCTCCAATTAAGACTTCATCAAGCATTTCCCAAAAATAAGCCCTTCTGGAAAGGTATCCATTTTTTCAACTAGATCCTTTCCCCTCACAATATCATTTTTTTCTAGATCTCATGTTTTCAAAGGCATTTGGAGGACTTGGCAAATTCTACGTAGTTATATTAACTAGACTAATGTCAAGATCAACCCCAATATCCTCTTTAAGTTGTGTCCATGGTGGTTACCTTTGTCGCCTGCTCCCCTTGCCATCACAAATGCTAAGATTGTTACCTCCTGGTATCGAAAGGATGTTATTTCTTTGAATTTTCTTTGGCTAGTTGGTCAATGGATTTTGGGGGTTGAGTTTATAATTTGTATGGGGAGTCAGATGTAATGAACCATTTCCTAGCTCGAGTTTACACCTTTCTCCATTGTCATTAGCAACTAGATGTTTCGGTGAAAAGCACTTTTCATGGCCTTCAATGGATTAATGGGGCAAAACTCCTACCTTACTAGCCATATTTCACCTTTTACCTTTTGCATGACCCATTTGAGATCATTCAATGCTATAATAAGTCTTGGCACAAACAAGAGTTAGAAAAATTCTAGATCCCCCTCTTCCAACATATTTGGAAACTATTGATCCTCCCTAAAATTAAGCAATTCCTTTGGTGTCTCCTCCCTTAAGGTCTACCTATTGGTAAACATTTAGAATATCTAGGGATCCTAGTCCTAATTGCCCTCTCTATGGTGGAAAAGATGACTTTGTTCATGTGTTTTAGCATTGCCCCTTTGCTAAGTCGTGTGGGATTGGGCTTCCAAAGTATCTCCATCATGCAAGCTATCTCAAGATGATGCTATATTTGGATTTTTGGCCATTACTTTTGCTAATTTTAATTTTCTATAGAAAGTTATTAGGCCTATTATTTTATATTATATTTGGAAGCGTAAATGCAATGTTATTTTTCAAAAAATAGATTATTCTAATAAATGTCATCTTACCATGTTGGAGAAGTTGCAAATCTTCCACCTCATTCATTTCCAACTCAAATCTCAAGCATCAAAGTTCAAATTGGATAGTCATTAGTTGATTCATCTCTTGCAACCTTGGGAAAGACCCATGCATTCAAGCAACACTCTTCATTAGTAATCTCTGTAATAAAGCTTCCCTTCTTTAATTTGTGTGAAGTCACCATTTGGAAGTCTCTCTGTCCTTTATCGAGTGCTCTCCACCTCATCTAAACTTATGCCATTCTCTCTTGTAACAAGCTAGTTTGTCTTGATGATTGGTAGTGCCTTAGATCGGGTTTCCTCTTTTAGCAATCGGTTATTTATGAGGTTGTTCCTGAGTCTAATTCCCAATTATCTTAGTTCGCCCTTCTTTTTAACCTTGTGACTTAATGTGGTTGATGTACTCGATACTCTTTTAATATTAATCCCACAACCACCCACACACACACCCACCACCCACACACAACATAGGCCCTCTTAACACTTCCATACTTTTCTTCTATAAGCAGTAACTCCAAGTTGATAGGATATGGCCTCCTAAGGTAATTGGAAAGTACCATGTCTTGCATTGCAATTAACTTTGCAGTTGTAAGGATTTCTGCCTCTGAAATTTTATTCTATCTGCCATAAACTATGATATAAGTTTTGAAAACAAAATATAAAAAAAATTGGCCAATGTTCTTAATAACACTTTTTATTTATCCACTGATTTTAGGATCTCTTCAATATTAAAATTGTACATGATAATAGTTTGTCAACTCTATGATAAATTTCCAGTTAATATTGAAGTCCATTCAAAATAAATGGGAAAGGAGGATTCAACCCAATGAATAGTACTATATTTTTATTGATTTTATAAGTCTAATATATTATTTATTGCTATTTCTAATGCCCCCAAAAACTATAATTGTTATATTTAATTTTCCATTCTAACTGACCTTTAGATGAAAAAAATTGAAAATTGTGGTAACCAATTTCAGTGAATATAACTGCTCTATTTTGCTAATATTTATAATTTTAATATTTATTCCTATTATTCCTATCCAATTTAGCAGTGTTTTGCACCACAAAGATTTTCTTCAACAGAGAGCAGGAACTGGCTTAGGTATACACGCCCGCCCTTCCATGTTCTCACATTCCCAACCAATGTGAAACATATCAATTTAGGAAAAGAGTTGCCCATTTACCAGTGGGATATGATTTTTCAATTAAAGATGATATGATATGAATTTAAAAAACATTATTAAAAAAAAGTATCAAAGACATTTGGAGCAAATTAACTAAATTTATAATTGCAACAGGCAATTTGGAGCTGTAATAAACCAAAGGTAGTATTTGGATCTTTTGTTTTTTTTTTTTTTTTTTTTTTTTTTCCACCTGAGTTCAACACTTCTGATAAAGCCGCTCCCTGCTACGTGATACACCAAACTTCAAGGAAATAGGCATCCCTCCCTCCAAATTTATCTTTGAATCTCCAAAATCCTACACAAAACAGAAACAAAATACAGTTCTTATGCTAGCAAAACACAGAGGTTCATTACAGCACAGATCCAAGCACAGATCCAAGGAAGGAATGAAGGTGAAAGCTGAAAGCTAAGAAAAGCACCCACCTCGGCGCTATCAAACTGTGGCAATGAGGCCCCAGGTGAAGGCATTGGTGCAGCAAAAAAGACGGCAGCAGAGATGTTGCGAGGAAACATTTGCATTGCCAAGCTTATACAGAAGCCACCAAAGCTATGACCCACAAGAATGACCTGCTCATTTTCTGCAAGGTTGTTTTCCATGACATCCAGAAGACCGCTTCTAAGGATTTGATCTCGTCAGCTTTCCTTGGGTTGATCCCTGAGGCACTCATATCCAAAGCATTCACAGTGTGGCCTTTCTTTTGCAGAAGATCAGAGAGCTTGTACCGACACCATGCCCCATGAGCCCCTCCATGGATCAACACCAAATGCTTCTTCCCTATTTCTGCACTGTAACTATCCATTCTCTGTGAAGAAGAACAGTAAGGAACAGCAGTTTGGGCAGATAAGATAGGATAACGTTGAATGTAATGATATGGCTCCCAAAAACCTTTTTTTCTTCTTTTTCCAAGAGGATACTCCATTGCTTGATTTTGACTTATGCATGGAACCTGCTTTCTGTTGAAGAAGATCAGAGAGCTTGTACCAACACTATGCGCCATAACCCGCTCCATGGATAAACAATACCAAATGCCTTGCTGTGATAAGATCCGATTAAATTAGGAATGTAAGAATATGACTGTTCAAGAAAACTCTTTTATGAGGATTTGTTTTTTATAAGAGTGCCGTGTAGGGTGTTGGCTTCCAGCTGGTAGCTTTGGGCTTCAAAGCCTGTAAGCCACTCAACTCAGCTACAGATCATGCATTTAAAAGAACCGTATCATTATCATTGAATAAAAAAATTAGACTACCTCTCTCCATGAGTGTTGAGTATAGTTTATAAATTGTTTTGGTCCTTTCATGTTTATGTTTATAAGATCTTGGCTTTAGGTGTGTTCTAGTTTCATGTTATGTTTGCATTTTTAATATATATGAAGTCACTTATTGGTTAGGCATCAAAGTTTATAAAGATGATTTATGTTTTAAACTTTAGCTTACCATAAAGGTGGAAATGAGAAAAACAGTTTAATGTCTCTTCATGCATAGGGTTCCTTTGTCAAAAGCTATTAATAAAGCCTATGCCTCTTCTTTTGAACTTGATGTGAAGTTGCCAAAGTAATGTAATTGTTAGTCTCCCTCATGCACAATAGAAATGTAGAGAAGTCCTTTATGCTAAAGTCTCTTGAGCTTCAAGCTCTTTTTTCATTTCTTGTTTCTATTTCACAATGATATCTCAATTTATATGATGTATTAATTTAGATTTCTCAACTAATTCACATCCATTTCAAAATATTTCAAAACTAATCATATATTTCATAATGAAAATCCATTGCTTGATTTTGATTTATGTTTGGAACATGCTTCCTATTTAAGAAGATCATAGAGCTTGTACCAACACCATGCACCATGCACCATAACCCGCTCCATGGATAAACACTAAATGCCTTGCTATGATAAAATACGATCAAGTAAGAATGTAATGATATTCAAATCCATTTTTACAATATTTCAAAACCAATCTCATATTTTACAAGTTATTTCTTAATTTTAAGTGCTATCTTACAAGATCTCTTAATCTTAGGTCATGCTGATGTAGATCTATAAATTTCTTAATATTTGATATAAAAATTAGGTATTAATCATTAGTTTTAAGTTATTTTCATACTCATTTCATATTAATTCAACTTAATCCAAGCTCATTTCATAGGGTTTTTGGAAATTCTTAAAGATCATATTGAAATCCTTCTTTGATCAATCATTTGAATCAAGATTTATTTACATGAAGCATTTTCAATCAAAGTTTTGATGCTAGAAGTCAATTTACCTTAGCTCTAGACAATGTGTACTTAGTCAGAGAAGGGTTTGTAATCTCTTAAGACCTCATTGTATTGACAAGCGAACAAAGAAATGAATTTGACAGAAATAAAAAGCTAGATGTCTTTGCCAAGATGATAATATGTATAAGTGTGTCTAAACAAATCAAATAAAGAATCATCATCAAAACCACCTCCAAAAAAATGTTTGAAGATCCTTCAAAATAAATATAATACAATGCTAAGAATGAAAAGTTAAAGCTCCTCAAATACATCATTGAATTTAATAATCTAAGTTTGATGAGAGATAAGCTATTTAAACATTTTCTTGAAAGGATTCTTATAATTATAAGCTATTTGTATAGATATCAGTACAACTACATAACAAAGAAAAATGTAAATAAGATTATCTGAGTTTTCTACAATGATCCAAGGTATAATTAAGCCATTACTATCATTTAGCAAACCACGGATCTCACAATCTATACAATTGATGAATTGATTAATTTCTTAAGAAAATTAAAAGAATTGAAATATTTCAACCCAAAGAATGTCTATGTGATAAAAAATCAAAATTGGGAAGGAGGAAGACATTCAATAGGTAGAAGAAAACAGAGGAGCATTTAATTAATTAAGGTATGAACAACCAATCAATGATTGAAGATCTTAAAACTTTAGAGGAGATAATTTTAGTAAAGAGTTAGAGGATTTCAAAGAGGAAGATCAAGTTCAAGAGAAAGAAGGATCCATTACAAACTAAGAGAAGGTAAATATGCTTCATCATTATTAGTAACATGGTGCAAATTTTATATACAAAGGACCATTCTAAAGAAAGGTATTGGTAGAAAATGAATTTATAAAACTTACAAAACCTCACTATGCAAGACACTTCTAAGTAAGGAGGAGATAATTCAAATAGCTTTACAAGACAAGGGCATGTAAGCAATTAATAGCCAAAGGTAATTCTAACTTTTTTGCATTCTTGATGATTAAGGAAATCTCTTCTTATATATGGATCATAGATAATGGTTGCTCTAACTACATGACTACAAATAGGTAGTGTTTTATTAAGTATCAGCCTATGAACAAGGCATAAAAGTTGAACATGGAGGATGTCTTGGCTTGGTCCTCTAAAGCAATTTCAATGCAATTGTGATGAGTTGTGAATCTGTCAACTTTGATGTCAAGTACCCGATGTCAGAGCCCTGATATTGGATACCCAATGTCAGAGCCAAAAAGCAATGTTGAATATTCGATGTCGTCTCCTCTATGCATGCCTATAAATACAGCACTTGCGTACACATTTGGGGCAAGAAGAGATAAGCAATAGAGTTTTAGTTTTAGTTCTCAGTTTTTAATAGTCTTTCTTAGAGTCCTATTATTTCTAGTGCATGCACGCAGTGTGATGTTTGTAATCGTATGACACCTTTGTTCGAGTGTGACGTACTTGGACATGTTACATGACTGAAAATAAAGATCAAGATTACTTTCATCATTGCTACATTCACTTAGATTTATTATTGCTTTGATTATTTATTTAATGGTTAATTATTTACTATTTCCTTTAATTAACATTTTCATTTATTACTATTTACTATTCCTATCATTAAGCGGAATGTGTATGCCTTAATCATGAGCATTTAAGTGTAGATACTTGGTAATCCAGTAGTGTATCGTTTGGCACATCCAATGACATATGCTTGGCAATCCTAGAAGTAGTCTCACTAAGTCCAAGGTGTATACAAATGATTAAGAGCAGACACTCATCTCACATAGGCTAGTTTAGATCTCATTTTCCATTGTTCATTAGCTTAGTTAATTTATCTCTTTATTTTCATTAGGAGCAGCATAGAATTAGACAACATCATATGCCTCATTTTGGACTGAACCATACATGACAAACCTACCACTAGTCTAAGTGGGAAGACAGCGAACTATGATCAAAGCCTAATGATCTAGATGCCATAACTAGTCACATTCATGGAATTTGACCGAAGCATGCATGAACGCTTATGATTCATATGGCTGAGCATAGGGGTACCTCGCCACTCATCATTGGCGTCATTGCTGGGGATGATGCTAGTGATCTAAATTAGTTATATTATACAAAATTACTGTAAAGGTATTAACAATATACCTTTCTAAAAATATTAGCTCACACATGCCATAAACCAACAACAATGTCTCTCTTGCACGGAAGTGACAACGCACTATATAGCGAATGCATTCATTGGAGAAATAACGAGATATACGATGAAGAAGATTGGAGTGACCAACTGTATGCAAGGATTTCTTATGTTCATGACCACCTTGACAACACTCAAAGACTACATTCACCTAAGACAGACAATCTTGGAGGAGATGATGTAAGTCTTGAACTAGGAAAGGCCTCAAGGCCTAAGACCTCCCCGAAACCAAGAAACGATAAATTAAGGGACTCTAGGGAACACCATAGAAGCCATGGAAATTCTTCTAGATCCTCATCTTCCTCTCCCCTTTTAATGTCTAGTTTTAAAGAAGATGAATGTAGTTATAGAGATAAAGTTCCACTAAAGGTTTGAAATAAAAGTAAAAATCAAATCCGCAGACACACTCAAGGTCATCAACATGAACACAAGTCTACTCATCACCATCAACCAAATAGAAATTTTCATCACAACTTGTCTAATGACGATGAACCCTTCTTGGCCACTAAGAGCATGATGAAGATAATAGAGGCCATAATATATCTGATAGGCATTGCAAAGAGAGTCACCTACCTAGGCTTCATATGAATAATATTCCTAAATTTGTAGGAGGCTATGATTTAGATCCACAACATCATTTACAAGCCTTCCAAGATGCCTATATCTATTACAACATTGAAAACAAATGGCAAAATCTTAAGCTCTTTCCTAGGACACTAATCGATAGAGCCGAAGTATGGTATAGATCGTTGAGACCAAGTTCAATCCAACGATGATCAACAATGCTGGAACTTTTCAACAAGAAATACCAAACCTATGCGAGAGTGTCCAACCTAAGGAGACAAATCCAAGAGTGGAAGCAAGAATAACATGAACCCTTGGACATGGCCTTAGATAGATATTATGCCTTACTAAATAGATTCCCAAGCCATGGTTTCTTTAAGGAAAGGCAACTTTTCCACATCATAGATGGGCTTTGTAATGAAACAAGGGAGACTCTTGGGATGTATGCACCAAGGCAATTATACAGGCTCTAAGCGTGTGGAAAAAGACGAATGAGAGATATGAAAATGGGAGAATGTCAAGAAATATCAATGGAACCCAACTCTTCAATAGAAGGAGGTCTAGATCTATGGTAAGGAGAATGAAACCACTCTCGATAGGGTGATTCCGCAACAAACCTTGTAATACAGAAGTCTATTAATGAACTTAAAGCACAATTTAATAGGATGTCCAAATGGATATATGAAAATGTTACAACTCTCATTGAGATGGTCGAGGAGAGGATCATGAAAAATAAGCTAGGCAATCACAATAAACAAAGGATACATAACCAAGAAGTAGCTAGGAACACTTTTTGGCAAACGGGAAAAATGGTTAAAGAAAGTGAGGCTATAGATTCAAACATAGAGGAAGATAATGGATGCAACATCTGCATATATGACCATCCAAAGGGCCATTGCCCAATCTTGTTACATCTATAGTTGTATTGAGTAGGTGCCTTAAATCTTAAGCTTGTGAAAAAGTACATGCCAAGGAGATTTCTTCTTCCACAAGGTAATTATAGATAGTACCACAATCGATCAAACCATCCTAGGGGGACTTATTACAAACCTCAACACAACGCTCAACCATAGTGGCATCAACCACAATGGTGGAGGAGGCCACCACCAAATCAACCCAATCCACCAAAACTGCATGAATATTATGTTCAACACCCTGTTTCTCCAACTAGTTCTACATCCTCTACTTCTAATTGTCACTACCACTCTTGTGAGTACCATCAACCCATGACATCCCCTAAAGGATCACCACCTCATGCCTCTTACCATCCATCCTATCTTCGATATCCTCCTACTCCACCTCATTATATGCCACCACTAGCAACACAAGAAGGTTTAGCATTCCAATATCAACAAACAAATGCCACTTGTGCTGCAAATGTGCATAAACACATTAACACTAGTGGGTCTCAACCGCAAAGTAGAAAATGTCCTTTTTGAACAAAAGATCACAAACCAAAGTGAACCACGCATGAACCCACCACATCATCCAAGCCAGCATAATGCCAATCTAATGCACCACCTTCCTGGTCACAATCAATGTCCTTTGATCATACACAAGGGCCACCATCCATCATTACTCCAATCCCAAACATAAATAATGAATCTAATAGTGTGGGGAGACAAACAAATCCATGCATACCATATCATGATCAATGGTGCACTCATGGGTTGGACATCCATCACGATCATAGACCTCATATCCTAACCTACTAGACATATAATAATCAAGTGTGTGACCAATGATTTTTCTACCCAACCACTGCACCACCAACAGACACCTAGTGGCTAGGGCATGAATAATTACCAATGTTTCATACATGCATGGATCCTATTTATCCACTTATTCATCCTTGCCATGGCTTCATGTTTAGTCCTGGGGGTTACCCCCCATTATAATCTTCAAGATTCTTAAGTATTTCTCATCTTTTTGTTTTACAATTTTTTATCATTTTCCTATTTCTTGATCCAATTCTTCCTATTTCTTCTAATTTTTTCTAGTTGTTGTTTTCATTTTCTTTATTGTGTAATCTCACTTGTGAATAAAATGATCATGTTGCCCATTAAGGTGAGGTTTTCTCTATGTTGTCAAGTCATAGGGGACTAATCATTTGGACATTGAGACCATGACATCCACCCACCCACCCATTCCATTAATATGAGGTTCTTGATCTAGTCATAATGACATCCTTTTTTACCATGAAACTAAAAATAACTTCATAATCATTATGTCTAGAAAAAAGAGTGCAGAACCAAGGTGGAATGTAAGGGGTGTGACATCAAGGGGATTTGTGGATTCTCTTTGGCCACTTATGTATGTTCTATCATGTTGTTGAGGTTGTAACCATATCCTTGTAGATCTAATGAAAAATGGAAATCAAAGTAAACTAAAAAATCATTGAATAAACTTTTATGGGTCCCACTAGAAAGACATGTACCCATGCCTGAAGGTTGCCAGCTTCTCATAATCGAAAAAAATACACAAAAAAACATGTGTGCCATAAATTAGCTCCTCCCTTGGACAAAACACCAAGTGATGTTACTCCTGACAACTATGATAGTCTTATGGTTGTCCACCAATGTGATGAAATAGTGTGATGTCATTACAATGTGGTTTGGACTTGCTTTGAATCTTGGAAAGAAGGACTCATGATTATTTAACCATTAATAACACACAAGGTTTCATTGTAACCATGGTAAGCCACCTCATGTCCTAATTTCTACCATCCTTTCTATAGTCCATCTCATCTCATTGTCCAGGTGATCATAACTTGTGATTTTGTGTAACATCGAGTTATTATCTCAAATTGGTGATTTTAACATGTGTGTTTTGTTGCATAGGTATGCATTGCATTCAACTCCTTTAGTGCCTATAGACATTTTTAGGTATGGTTACACAAGGGCATCATAGGCTAGAGCCTGCTTTGGGGAGGATCCACTTGTGTAACTTTTGTAACTTGTACTTGCTTGATACAACCACATCATTCTTAACCTTCCACATGCTTATTTGTTACATTTTGTTGTTTCCCTTCTTATGTAACTTGATCTATCCACAACTTCGATTTTCATGCCCTTTTTCTTGCTCATTCTAATGCTTTTCACATCGATGACTTCACTTTCAACCACTTCTAATACCTCAAACTAATTCTCCACTTACCCAAAACTATGAACCTGACCTCAAACCTTCCAACCAATCACAAAGCTTCAATTTCCATGTTCAACTACCCCATTTGGTGATTATTCTTGGACCTTGACGTTGACAAGTTGGACATGACATCAGTTACACAACATTAGGTCAATCAAACCTATATATATATGACCCCTGTGGTGCCCAAACTTCATTTTCATCATTTGCAATGGGGAAGTTGTTTAAATTTTCTCTCATGACTCAAAGCTCTATGCACCCACTTTCCACTTATGATATTTGTCTCTCTACTACTTCGATTTCTGTGCCATTTGAACCTATCTGAACCCTAAGTGTTCAAGTTAGTCATGGGGGATGCTCATGTGGAAAACTTGTTCCAATTGAGAAAAAATTTGCTATCACCCGAAAGGTATTATAAGGGTAAGAGTGTTTAAAAATTTAGGTGTTATCATGAATAATCAATTGTATTAATGCCAGAAACCTTAATTTTTCCATCTAAGGGACCATAATCATCATAACAAGCCACACAAGGAAAAAGAAATTAACTATGTAAGGTCATATTGGGAGATAGACACTTTTTGGGAATTTTTCTTGAAAATTTTTTCTAACTCTACAATCATACAAACTAAGAACTTAATGAACTAAGGTAATGAGTAAGGTATAAATTCATTAATGATAAAAAATTCAACCTTAGTAACACTTGATCTTTGCTTGATTACAGATGGCCCCAAAAAGAGGAGCACAAGGAGAACCTTCACACAGGGCATCTAAATGCCCATGAGGTGGTCAAGGCCAATAGGATGAGCTAGTAGAACATCAAGAGTAGGAAGCCCAATATTTTAGCATCCATCAAGAGGCCCTTGCTATTAGAGAGTCAATCCAAGAAAAGGCCATAGAACCACCAGCTCCTATGTAGGGACAACTTCTCACGTTGCCCCCTGATTACCGTATGGCCATTCAAGAAAAATCCACATTAACCTTAGTCATCATGGAAATAAACTTCAAATCATTTATGAATTTTTCTCCAAAAGCAATTCGAATACAACTTAGGGCATCACCTCTATGATCCATTCTTTTAGACAATGGCAAGTGGTACCTTGGCGAGACTTATCAATTCTAGCACAACAAAGATGAGGGCACCACCATCAATATTTTTGGAGTTAATGTCTCTTTCTCAGTCAAGGCAATTATAGCAGCTCTAAATTTTCCAAACGATGGGGCTAAGGTAGCCCATCTGTCCACCAAATCTAACCCTGATACCAAAAAACTATGGTTGAAACAAGCATATGACAAAGAAGATAAAACATATAATGAACTAACTCTAGAGGAGAGGACATATTTCAAGATTGGTATATATCATTTATTTCCCACCAAAGGGCTCAACCGAATTTCAACACATGCGACTAGGGGAAGTGCTATCTTAATGGAAAAATATGTGGTCAATCTTCCCCAATTCTACTTCACTGAAATTCATTGGTGATTTGAAGAGGAAAAGGTAGGGAAACCAAAACTTCCATTTCCTTGCCTAATTAGAAAGCTATGAAAACATGCTAGAGTCCTAGGATATATGAATGATATCCCCAGGAAGGCTCAAAACACCTCCTTCATCGAACTCCTTAAACCTGTAGCACCAAGAAAGGATTTTGGTGAAGAACAAGAACTAGAGAAGAAAGCAAATCCAAAAGCAGAAAAATAATGTGAGCCTAAATAGCACCTAAAAAAACAAGCTCCAATGTCACTGTAAGCTCCACTATCACTACCACAAGATTACAAGCCCTCAATGAGCCATCTACAAAAGATCGCTGAAGCTATCAACTGGGGAAGTAGGGATGAGTCCAACCTCTTTAGAGTAATTGATGATGCCATACAACCCACTATTTTAGCTGATCCAACAAGGGGGAAGCTCTTGTTACAATTAAGAGGAGGATCCCAATGGTCCAAGAAAATCTCTGGGAATGCCACATCCTTTCAGGTAATTCTCAAAACCAAAGAAGGTGTCATAGTTGTGGTAATGCAACATTAGGATGTAGTAGGTGTAGCAGAAGTGATCACAGATCATATTAAAGAATCATTCAACATGCCTATTGTGTCCCTAGTAGATCTTAGTGGGACCAGAGATGTGTAGATGTTGGCTAGGACTTTAATGAGTCTTGTGGTGCATGAGGATGTATTGGATCAATTACTGCAGATGAGGCAAGTGATGACTACTTTGTTTAACATCACTAGTTATGTCACTGTAGCATAGTCAAACTTCATTGCCACTAAAGGGAAGCTGGTCATGGATGAAGTCAAGGCAGAACATGTAGAAGCAAAAGTGCAAAGATTACAATAAGAGTGACTACCCTAAGAGCTGAACAAAGGGATCCTACTCATTTTGTTGCACCTGACTAGCTAGAATAATTTAAGATGGAACTATTGTCCAAGCTAACTAAGGAGAGCATAGCTGTAGAAGAAGAAAAAGAGAAAGTGGTTTGAAATGCCTCTACTGCTGATGCGCAATCCCATGCTTACAAAAAGGCATTGATCGCTGCATAAGAAGAAAACAAGCAGCTCATCACTGAGAATTCAAGGTCGACCATAGTCAAAAAGCAAAAGAACATTCTTGAGGAGAGCATCCACCAGTTAAGAGATTAACTCGTGAGGGTCAACCAGGGCATTAATAAATTGGCCAAAGACAATAGAACCCTCTCAATGGAGGAGGCCCATGTGATTCAACAAAAATCAATAATAGAAATCAGTGCATGGCAGAACGAGGCCAAGAAGCACGAGAAGTTAAGGGAACACTTCCATGACCAAGTAGGCATGTATAAGCAAATAAATGAAAAAGAAATCTAAATGGCTAAAGCCCACATAAGATCCCTGTCAACACAAAATCTTGAGTGGTAGCCAATTCTAGATAGCTATGCCTTGCTCCACTAGGCGAAAGTAAAGAATAAAGACCTGCAGATCAAAGATTTGAAAGAATACATGGCATTGGCTAACCTCAAATATGCCAACCTTGCCATGTTAACAACAAGTTGATCTCAGAATGAGCTAGAGAAGTAGGTAGCAACCACTTATGCATTGTATGAAAAAGAGTTTGTAGATCAAAAAGACACTTTGCATAAGTTTCATGTGGCAAACTTGGAATTGGAAGCAGTTAAAGTCAACTACCAAGGATAAAAGGATGTCACCTCAAACCTAGCTAGAAGATTAACAAATTATCATGAACTTAGAGAAAAAGATAGGAACTTTGAGGAGGAATGATGATAGTTTGTAGCTTGGTATGTGAAGGCTAATCAAATGTTCCTACAACTATCATGCCCTTAGGACGTACCAATGCCAACACACATTGGTTTAGCAGCCTAGATAGTACATGATCCAAGAACGGAAGAGGAAAATTTGCAGGTGTTGCTTAATCATTACCAATTTCGCAAGCTTAGTGACAAAGGGAAGAAACCAATAGAGGAGCTGCCGCCTCTGGGAACTACATGAGCTTTCCAGTTTTGCATCTTATAATATTGTGTCCCATTTTTGTACTACACCACTATGGCATGTAAGAGTTAATTATTTTGTTTGTTGTTTAAGTTAGTCAATAATCCCATACCTTCCCAATATTTTGTAAAGAACTTGTTCCTCATTTTGTTTAACTCATGGACAAGTTTTCATTCAGTCATGAGGATATGATGAGTCGTGAATCTATTGGCTTTGACATTAGCTACCTAATGTCAAAGCCTCAATATTGAATACCTGATGTCGGAGCTAGAAAGAAATGTTGGATATCTGATGTTGTCTCCTCTGTGCATGCCTATAAATATAGCACTTGGGTGCACAGTTGGGGCAAGAAGAGATAGGCAATAGAGTTTTAGTTTTAGTTCTTAGTTTTTGATAGTCTTTCTTAGAGTCCTATTATTCCCAGTGCATGCTCGTAGTGTGATGTTTGTAATTGTACAGCATCTTTATTTGAGTGTGACATACTTGGACACATTACATGACTAGAAATGAAGATCAGGATTACTTTCATCATTGCCACATTCACTTAGATTTATTATTGATTTAATTATTTATTTAATGGTTAATTATTTACTATTTACTTTAGTTAACATTTTCATTTATTGCTATTTACTATTCCTGTCATTAAGTGAAATGTGTATGCCTTAACCATAAGCATTTAAGTGTAGATACTTGGTAATCTAGTAGTGTATCATTTGGCACATCCAGTGACATATGCTTGGCAATCCTAGAAGTAGTCTCATGAAGTCCAAGTGTATATGAATGATTAAGAGTGGACACTCATCACACATAGGGTAGTTTAGATCTCATTTTCCATTGTTCATTATCTTAGTTAACTTATCTCTTTATCGTCATTAGGAGCAACATAGGATTAGACAGCATCATATGCCTCACTTTAGACTAAACCATATGTGACAAAGCTACCACTAGTCCAAGTGGGAAGATAGTGAACTATGATCAAAGACTAACGATCTAGATGCCACAGCTAGTCCCATCCACGGAATTCGACCAGATCATGCATGAACACTTGTGATTCGTATGGTTGAGCATAGGGGTACCTCACCACTCATCAAATTGTATTCACTATATCCATCTAAAAAATTGTAACATTTATGCCCTATAATGGTATCTATAACATGGTAAATAAATGTTAAAGAAAAATGATCCTTATAGGTGGTTATGTTCAACAACCTGAAATCAATGCGAATTCTTTATTTTCTACCCTTTCTTCAAATGATGATAATTGGATAATCTAATCACTATTTATAATAGGATAGATGAATCCTACTTTAAGTAAATTTTCAAGCTCCTACTTGATGATTTCTTTTAACTTGGAATTCAATCTTTGTTAAAGTTCACAATGTGGTTTCATGGTTAAATCTGTGTAGATGTGATGCTATCGTATGCATAAATCAATTCTTGTAATTTCATCATATGACCAAGCAAAGGCCTTTGGTCATTTGTTAACAATATCCAATAACTTTTACCTTTATTCCTTAGTGAGGTTGACATTAAAAATTACTAGTTTACCATTATTCAAAAACATATATTCAAGAGAATTCAATAATTTCTTGAGTTCAATTGAATGATTTATTTTGTTTAGAATTTCTAACTTTTCCTAGTCCATATCTTCTTCCTATTGATGTCTTTCTTGGAAAAGTTTCCAACTCATTCCATTTTGTCCAATTTATCCATGTAAACATATGGGAATTTTTTTGTTAATTTTATGCATATATCAAACTTTCATTCTTCTTCTATCATCAACTAATAAGTGCTTTCTTATTTTATGGTTGCTACATATAAGTACTTTTGTACACATGCTGGTTTAGCATAATTTTTACATGTTAAAATAGTAGTCTATTTGAGGCTGAAATTTTTTTGCATGTAGTTACATCCTATGTCACTATATGTAATACATAGATTTCTCTACTTATATACAATTCCTCATTCATTCTCCTTGAAATTTTCAAGGATAGGACTTTGATTCTAAAATTAGCATCAATGATGCTAAGCCATGCTCTCCTTGTAATAATTGCAAACTCTTCTTTATTATTTTTCACCAAATAACTAGAAAATCCATTAGATATGACTAGCCATTGATGGTGGTTACTACAACTTCTACTTACCCAATGGAACTATGATGGACTAGTTAGCAAGGTTCAATCTAATATTGCATTTCTTTAATGATGGTAGGTTCTAGGCTTTGTACATGTCTTGTGAAATAATATTTGCTTCAAAACCTAAATCTAGAAGAGCTTTGCATGGTAAGTTCCTAGCTATCTATAAATAAACCAAAGGGCTTCTTTAATCTATTCTCTTATTAGGATGAATTCTTGTTGTGATCCAATTATTTACAACATAATTGATCATGATAACCTTGATGTTTAGGCTTTGTTTTAAAGGCAACATGGACCCATTTTAAATATTTTGAGGCATTAGAACAAAATATGGAGTCACAACTACAATTTCATTCATAAATTAGATAGAATGGCAAGTCCACCACCTCTCTTTAAAGGCATGGAACTTATCCTAAAGAAAGAACATTTTAGAGGCTTGTGTAAAGCTACTAGCACTATCATTCATCTACATTTTAATAGGTCTTGTTGCATTCTCCTACTACAATTGCAGTGGTAACTCATCTTGCATTAATGGTAATGGTACTAGAGCAAGTAGACTATGTATGTTAAGGATGTTATAGTGATTAATGGAAAGCATAGAAGGATGATTTGATGTATGGAGTTGTAGGTTAGTAGTATTCAAGTTGATAGTAGTGATAAGATGATACATGAGTAAATCCCTCACCTAGGAAAATAAGCTGTTAGACATAATAACCATAAGGATCTGATTGCTTATAAGGATACTACTACCTTAGTGGTGGTATCCCCCATGACTATGGATATTTTCCACTACCAATGATATTGGACTTGAGGCTGAGGAGGAACCCCACTTGGATAATATTATTGTTGTTGATTGTATTACTTGTAATTTCCTTAAGGATAAGGCAATATTCTTGAAATTTTCTTTTTTATGAATGTGAGATTTAAAGTATATGTTCCTGATTACTACAAGTATGTCATGATGGGATGTTCATCTTAGCATAGATCACTTATTATCTTCCTCTACATCAAAATCAATGACCTCTTCAACTACAATAACTTTTTCTTTATGCTTATACATATCTCTTACTATTAACTTCTTATTCTTCTACTTTTCTTTTTCCTTTATAAGTGCCTACTCTATCTTCTCTTTGACTATGTCTAGTATGGTTGTAAATTTCTCATGGATAGAGTTCCATATTATTTTTTAACCTTTACCATAATTTTTGAAATATAATTTTAAATTAGCAAGGTTTTTCATCAAATCACTCCTTCCATAGGATTTCCTTCTTTCTGCATCTTACATGCACAAACATCCTTCTTGCAAAGATATGGGTTTCTATTATACTCTTCTACACTTTTCCTCTTTTTAGTTCTTCTTCCTCTTTAGTTCTCTAGTTAATGAGTCTCTGAATTTGATGGAATTTCGATTTTTAAATTCTTCCTTGGGTGTAGACATCTAGAGTATTTTTTGTATTATTTCGTAATCCATCTATGATATTCTTGGGTTGTTCCCTCTGAGAGAAGCCATGGGCTAGGTAGTGGTGTAGAAGTGAATAATACATGCTCCAAGGTTGCATCAAGGGATTCATGACTCATCTCTATTCTTAAATATGCTTTCTCAAATTTGGTACCTTTGAATATGTCTAGTACTTGTCATTAAAAAATTCTAAAATGGTACTCCATCTATGGATGAAGACTAGTTATAAGGATTAGTACTAGTTTTCATCTTTTTAATCAATGTCTTTGAAAATAACTTGAGCTTCTGCCAATCATTCTCAATATTTTACAAAGTGTAGGTATCATGAAAGGCTCAAAGATAATTCTACAAATTTGCATTGTATCCTCTCTCAAATTAAGAAATGTTATTCATGTCTAGTTGCTTGATGCAATTTAGTTTTTCATGTCTAGTTTAAAGATGAATAGCCTCTTTAACATTGATCATACTTTTTATGATCAATAGGGTTCCATCATAGGCATCTAGTTCATCATAATCTCGATCATGATGATGAATCCTTTTATGCTTTCTATCATGCCTTCTTCAATGCTTTTTCCATAATCCTTGTCTATGTCTTTTTCTCTATATCTTTCTTTATCTTTATCTCTATCTCTACTACATTATATTTCTTGGTTCCTTCTTCCATCTCTACCATGTTACCTATTTTTCCTCTTATCTATAGCACCTACTCCTAGTCTACACTCATCTTCATCAAAGATAAATAATGAAGATGATGAAGAGAATGAAATATTGGGTAATCCATTCTTGTCTACTCTTATCTTTGTTTCCTACCAAAAGACCTAGGCCTAAAGGTCTTCCTTATGTTAAGTAATGTTCCACCTCTTCCTTGGTTTCTTATCAAGGTTGAAAGTACCTATGGATTAACTATTTTTTTAATGTTTTTAAAAATGAAAGCTCCTTGATTGATAATTAGTGTCCTTATATGACTAAGATGTCAATGGAATGATACTACATTTTCCCTTAGAAAGTTCATAGGATGCTTCCATGAAATGATCTTTTCTAATTTGGGATTGTACAAGCTAATATGATCTAGAAATTTCATCAACCACTATGAGTTCGTATCTAATAGCTTCCAATCTAATCTTCATCAATGCAATAATAAGCATTGATTACCTACCCAATTAAGTGGTTACATAATGTTATCTTGCAAGTTACACCATCTCATCTATTCATCTTAGTGGTAATGAAAGTAGACTTTGGATAGTAGGAATCTAGGTAATAGTAAATGAGTTTCACTTGGTAAGGTACATTATCATTATTATTACAGTTGGTTCTATCATTTTCACTTATGGTATTATTAGAAAGTAGAGAATCAATCATGTGAAAGGTAGACATCTTGAATTAAGACGTGTTCTTATAAGTATTTTAATATTCTTTAAAAACAAAAATTGTTAAACTCTTATACAACAAGTGTGTATGATAACAACTAAACTAAAACACTAGTAGTATCCTCATCAACAATGCTAATGATGAATGGCAAGCATTCTTATGCCCAAAAATATAATCGTAAGCATTAAGAGTGACTTAATCATAATTTGTGGATTGACCTAGTATGACTTCTAGATAGTTGATAGTTGGCCATTGATCATTGTTTTCCCACTCATATTAGCTTTGGTTTAGAGTGTATAGTTTAACCTAAAGTATGACATATGATATAATATTATTCAACATTAAGTTAGAGTAAAACATGGAGATTAAGTATTAAATGTCGTAAACAATGGAAATAAATCCTATACTAGCTTAATGTTGATAAGCAACCATTTCTAATTTACTACACACATCCTAGGCTAGTATAACTACCATTGGGATTACCAAGAAATATGTTACTAGATTATTAGACGATTATACATGATCCTCAAAGTCATTCATACTTATTTTTTCGAATTCTATTATGTGTGGAAAGTAAACATTAAGCTAAGTGCAATGAAAAGTAATGAACATAGAATAGTAAATTCCATTTTAAGTTAGAATGCTACAATGAATAAGAATAATCTTGACCTTATTATTGTCATAGAATTGTGTCTAGGTACAATGCTACTTAAATAAGATTTCATACACTCACTTTAAATGCATATTGTAGGCACTCATTGACTATTTTCAAATTTCATGAAATAAAATTACAAGACTCTAGCTATGATGATGATCAACAAGTACATTAAATGTGGTAGGTGGATTATATTTATAACTTTTACCAACCCTAGATACACTTTTTCTATATCATATGAAGACATAGGATATCATAACTATCACAACTAACATATAAACTACTCATCATGCAACCATGAATTAAATGAATTAAAATATAAAAAATAATTATCTCATCTAATTAATAATGAAAGTAAAACCTAAACTAACCTAAGACAATAAGTGTGTGAATCCCAATCTACCATCACATCTTAGACTAATGTATTTGCTACTAGGATTACCAAGCAATATGCTATAAGGCATACCAAGCAAACCCATTACTATAATTACCAATTGAATACACATTCCACTTGAAATTAATTCATGCTTATTTTATCAATTAGTTATCATATGTTGGAATCATCAACATTACACTAAGGAAAGTAGTAAATAATAAAAAATTAAATGTTATAAATTAAATCTATTCTAAGTCATAATGCTATAATGAAATAGAATTAATCTTAATCTTTACTGTCAATCATAGAATATGTCTAGGTAAATTTCACACAAAGAAAGAATGTATAATTAGCTAAGCTAAGAACTAAATTACTAGTACTCATTAATTACTACAAGAAATGAGAAATAAAACTATAATAGTCTAGCTAACTAATGATCAAATAATGCCATAAATGTGGTAGGTGAACCATATTTATAAGCATTTATTACAACAACATCTTTGCATCAGAAGCTACAATGTCATAACCTTTCATGACTACAATTTTATTGTTTATTGAACATTAACTACACAAGTAGATTTTAACATTTCCAATAAAGTAATTTTTAAATAAATTTTAGCATGAATTAACATGATCTTCCTTTTATCCCATCTTCAATGGACTAATCATTAAGGTAGGCATAGTGATGAGACATCATATGTTAGGCAACTTCGTCGATGCATCCTCATTGATGAAGTCTCATCGATGCATTAACAGGTAACACATCTTAGATGTGTTGATGTAGCTCTATCAACACATCCTCATTGATGCATCCCTGTCGACATAACTAAATGTGTTAATGCATCCCCATCGATGTAATGCTTGTATTTTCCTATAAATATGCAAGCATCCATCACGTATTTGGCACCATTTGGTCAATAGTGTAACTAGAATTTTGCAATTTTATTTCATAATCTTACCAAATAGTCAATGAGTGCCTGCAGTGTGGATTTAAGCTAGTTCTATTATGTCTTATTCGAGTGGCATTGTACTTAGACACATTCCATGAACAACAATAAGATCAAGATTAATTCCTATTCATTGCAGCATTTTGACTTAGAATAGATTTACTTTTAATGGAATTTATTTTTTATTTATTTAGTTAACATTTACATATCTATGCACATTAATCAATCAGAGGAATGAATGCAACCAGTTTCGAGTGTAAACAGGTACTCGCTTGGTAATATTGGTAGTGTTATTACTTGGTTCACCTAGTAGCATAACACTTGGTAATCCTAGCAGTGGATACGTGAGTTTAGGAGGTGTACGACAAGCTAGGAATAGATACTCATCATCCTCAGGATAGTTTATTATTTATCTTCTTATTATTAATTAGGTTAATAAATAATTAATTTCTACATTATTATCCAGTTAAAGGGCCACGCAACATCAATAATCATGTCTCACTTTGAACTTAACCATACGTCATAAAGCTACCACTAGTCCAAGTGAGAAGACAGTGACCTATAATCAATGCTTAACAATCTACATACCACACTAGTTCTATCCATGGAATTCAACCGGATTACACATGAACACTTGTGATACATATGGTTGGGCAGAGGGGGTACCTACCACTCATCATTGGCACCATTACCGAGGATGGTGCTAGTTAACTAGAGTAGTTATATTATAAATGATCATTGTGAAAGTATTAATGATTTATCTTTTCAAAAATATTAATATTTTAAGTCACACACATTATTAATTTAAAACATGTCTTCTTCACATCCAATAATCCATCACATGATGAGAACACTAGTAGAAAAAATGGTAGGATCTATACTAAAGAGAATTAGAGTGAATCACTAAATACATGGATCTCATATGCTCATTTAGACCTTACTACATTCAAAGACTACATTCAACTAATGCAAAAAATCCTAGAGGAGATGTAGTAAGTCCTAGAACAAAGAGTGCCTCAAGGCCTAAGACTTCCTCCAAACCTAGAAGAGATAAATCAAGGGACCATAAGGGGAGATATAGGAGCCATGGAAATTCTCCTAGTTCACCATATACCTCTTCATCTTCAACATCTAGTTCTAATGAAGATGAACATAGCTATAAAGATAGAGATATACTAAGGGGTTAAGATGAAGACAGAAATAGAATGCAAAAGTAAGATGAAATACATCAAAGTGAGCATAGACAAGATCATCACTATCAGACAAATACAAATAGAGATTATCACCAGGACATGTTTGATGAAGATGACCCCTTGTTGGCTACTAAAAGCATGATACAAATTAGGAAGACAATTCAAATACCCCATAGGCATCAAAGGGAAAGTCATGTCAAATAGCTTGATATGAATAACATTTCTGAATTTTATGGAGGCTATAATTCTAAACCAAAACATCATTTACAAACTTCCCATGATGCTTGCTCCTTACAAAATATCGAAAGTAAGTGACAAAATCGCAAGCTCTTTCCTAAGACACTAATAGAAGAAGTGTAAAGTTGGTATAGATCATTGGAATCAAATTCAATACATCGGTGGTCCACAATGCTTGATTTCTTCAACAAAAAATACCAAACCTATGAAAACGTGTCCAATCTAAAAAAATAAATCCAAGGATGGAAGCAAGAAAACCATGAATCCCTGGATCTAATCTTGGAAAGATACTATTCTCTACTACATAGATGTCCAAGTCATGATTTTTCTTAAAAAGAGAAGCTTATCCACATCAAATATGGACTTCATAACAAAACAAGGGAGACCCTTGGAATCTATGCCCAAGGATGATTATCAAAGTTGAAAGCCCATTAAATACAAAGGCTAGTTGAACAGGTGGCAAAAGAATAAGGAGAGCTATGTAAAAGGGAGAGTATAGAGGAATATAATTGGGATCCAACTCTTCAAAAGAAAGAGGTCCATATTCATGATCAAGAAAAAGAGGCAACTCTTGATGAGTTGATTTTACACAAAACCTTGCCAATACAAAAGTCTATCACTAACATTAAAGCAAGGGTAGATAAGATGTGGGAGTTGATGAATGAAAAAGTTGCAACCAAATTGAAAATCATAGAGGAGAAGGTAAAGTAAAAATGATTAAGTGATCAAAACAAGAAAAGAAAAAAGAACAAATAAATAGGTAAGGACACTTATCAGCAAAAAGGAGAATTAGCTATAGTAGAAGAGGTTATAGACTCAAATACAAAAGAAGATGATGGAAGTGACATCTACCAATATAAACATCCAAAGGGATATTGCCTAGTTATGTTACATCTACAAGAGTTTGGGGCTTTTCTTTTGAATCTTAAGTTCATAGAAAATCAAATACCTAAGAGATTACCTTACTCACAAGGTAATTATAGATAGTCCTACAACCAACAGTTTTATCCCACTGAGACTTCTTATCAACCTCAAAACTACTATGAACCACAATGGCAAAACCCACAATCATGGGGAATGCCATCAACAACCCAACAATACCCTTATTGCTAGTTGGACCCTTATGGATACTATGTTCAACAACCTATTTCTCCAAATGGTTCTACTTCCTTTACCTCAAATCACTAACACTACTCTCTTGAATATCATCAACTCGTAACATCTTGTGTTGGATCACCATCTCATACCTGTTACCCTCCATCACATCCTCAATACTCTTATACTTCCCTCCGACATATGTCACCACCAATAATGCACAAAGAATTGACACCACAACCTCAACAGAAGAATGCCAATTGTGTCATGAACATACAAGTAAATGATCATGTTAGTAGATCTCAGCAAAAGTCTCAAAAACATCCTTTCTTTAGGATAGTTTCCTCACATGTGAATAAAACTAGTAGACCTACTAGCTCATCAAAACTAGCATAAGGACAATATGGTGCAACCCTTGTCCTCACAAAAATAATGTCTCCTAATCCTACGCAAAATCCAACCATTACCACTTTGACACAAACCATAAAAGATGAACCTATCATTGTGAAGAGACAAAAAATTTCATGCATTACTAATAATGATAAAGGGTGAAGTTGTGGGCTGAAAGTGTAAAGTATTAACATAATCCATATACCAACCCACAACAAACTTCAGGAACAAGTGTGTGTGCAAAGCCAAGTCTACACAATAGCCACTAAACCAAAAGACATCCAATGGCTCAAAAATGAGAACATAAAACCTTTCAAAAAATGCATAGAAACTTCTAACCCACTTATTCATTCTTGTCCTAAGAACATATACCAAACAGATAATTTTTAGAATAACATCTTACATTCTAACTATACACCAAAAGAAGATGTTAAATAAGGAGACACAAGAACTAAAATAGAAAATAAACAAAAAAACATGTATGAACCCCTTAAAAAGAAAACATCTTCTGATCTAGCTAAAGATATGGCTCCAAATGATCGAAATGTGATTATCATCAATGTTAAATGTGCTACTAAGCAAAAAATTAAATCATTAAAGATGATAAATGGAAAATTTATGGTGTATAACCAAGGAAATGTGCGATCCATTTTCTGAATGCTTGCCCATGAGTTTAGTTGTGGGGCAGATGCTCCATCTTGAATCAAGAACTAATAAGTGAATTTTTACTTTTTTGTTTTACAATTTTATCCTTTTCCTATTTTCTCAAAAAATTTCTACTTCTTAATATGTTTTCCATTTTCTCGTTATTTTTCTTTTTATATATATAATTTTCTCTTTTATTGAGTCATTTCATTTATGTTTTATAACTGTCTATTATATCTTTATTAATAAAAATATTGTCAATCATGATGCAGATATAATCACCATGTGTTGGATCTTTGTCGTATGCTATCAAAATGATTGGGTAAATAACTGTGTAAAGTAGTGAGACCACATCATCCATCCCTCCAGTTCTCTAAATAAAATTTCTTTATCATGAAAATAATATGGTTCTTCTTACTAAAATTAACTACTGATCATTGTGCCTTGAAGAAAGAGGGAAAGACCAAGTGGAAATGGCAAAGGGTGTTACCTCATGGGAATTTATTAGGTTCTCTTCTTGACGTCCTTCTTGTGGTCTATGACTCCTAATGGAATGTACCATCACTCCTATTGTCAACCATAATAGGAAGCATGTCTTTGCATGATTTCGTTCCCATAAAAAATAAAAATTAAAAAAAAAATGAGAGAAATAAGAAAATGCAAAAAATAAAAATAAAAAAAAAGAAAAAGAAAAAAAATAATGGAAATTCAAAGCATACTCCTTAAACATAATACTAGCTCAAAATACATGTTACCCTTGCCTCAAGGCATCCCTCTAACTAAGTCCCTTTCTTCCTTATTCTCTTTTCTTCTCTTTTTGGAGTGATGTTGGTTCTCTATGGTTGGTATGAACTCATGATGGTAGGAAAGAAAGGGCACATCAATGCAAGGTCATTATTAATGGTATAGACTTGGTTTGAAACTTGGACGAATAGGTATGGTAATCATCTTACTCACAATTGATACAACAACCTATAGGGAGTCAATTTTTTAGCAGTCTTTGGTGAGTTTTAGAAGTTAGTTTAGTTATAGTCTTTTTTCCTCTCAACCCTTTCTCCCAGTGCATGCCCATAGTGTGATGATTATAATTGTACGACATCCTTTATTCGAGTGTGACGTACCTCGACGCACACATGACCAAAAATAAAGATCGAGATTACTTCATCATTGCAGCATCCACTTAGTTTAATTATTTAATTATTATTTTTGTAGTTAATATCTCTTCACCCTAAACTCCTTAAACGTGGAATGAGTATGACTTGATCACGAGCATCTATGTGTGACTACTTGGTATCCCAGTAGAGTACTTAGGCCATGCACTTGGTAATTTCAGTGGTAGTCGTGCACAAGACTTAAGATGTGTATGGATGATTAAGGAATGGATTCTCATCACACTTAGACTAGTTTATACTCTCGTCCACTATCTGCTCTTAGCTCCCTTCCTCCCTTCCTTTTCCTCTTAGCTTAGTTAAAGTTATTTCCCATTACCTTTAGGAGTAGCATTAGTTTAGGAACATATCATACACCTCACTCTGGACTAAACCATACGTGACAAAGCAATTACTAGTCTAGGTGGGAAGACAACAAACTACAATCAATGAGTAACTATCTGGATACCACAACTAGCCCGTCTGTGGAGTTTGACCGGATCGTGTGTGAAAAACTCATATTCGTATGGTTGAGTGTAGGGGTACCCAACCATTCATCATTGGCATCATTGCCAAGGATGGTGCTAGTTATTTAAATTAGTTACATCATACAAGATTGTTGTAACAAAGTATTCATGATACATATTTTAGAAAAGAAATTAATTTCAATTAAGTCACACACAATGTCTCTCTCACAAGATTATGCTATTGTGACAACTAGTAGGGCAATTCATTGGAGAACCAATGAATTATATGATGAAGAAGACAAAGTTTGGAGTACTCAATCTAATGTAGGGGTTTCCTATGAACATAAACAAAGACAACATCATCCCAACTCATGAATGCATAACCTACCTAGTGACGATGAACCCCTACTGGCCACTACAAGCCTAACGCAAATACAAGAGGTTGTTTGAATATCCTGCAGGCATCACAAGGAAAGTTGTCTACCCATGCTTGATTTAAACAACTTTCCCAAGTTTTCAGGAGGCTATGATTTAGATCCACAACATCATCTATAAGTCTTCCATGATGCCTATGTGTGGAACAACATTGATAATGGATGGCAAAAACTTAAGCTCTTTCCTAAGACACTCGTTGGCCAAGCAAAAGTATGGTATAGGTCGTTAAAACCAAAATCAATTTGACGTTGGCCAACAATGGTAGAACTCTTTACTGAACAATATCAAACAAATGCAAGAGTGTCAACCTTGAGGAGACAAATCCAAGAGTGGAAACAAGCGTAAAATGAACCCTTGGACATGGCCTTAGAAAGATATCATGCACTGTTAAATAACTACCCAGGCCATGGATTCTCTGAGGAAAGGCTAACGTACCATATCATAGATGGGCTCTATAATGAAACAAGGGAGACCCTAGGGATGTATGCCCAAGGTTAACTATATGAACTCTGAACCTATCAATTCCAAGAGCTTATTAAGTAGGTAGCAAAAGAAGAAGGAGAAATGGCTAAGTGGGAGAATGTTGAAAAATCTCAACAAGCCCAAAACCTTAAATCAACAAGGGCCCATGATAATGAAGAGGAGAAATCAACTGACCACACGGAGGTGGAACCATCTTTGCCAGTACTACAATCATTGGATGAAATTGGGGCAAATATCAATAAGATGATGGGATGGATGCATAAAAAATGTGGAGAATAAGCCAACATTATTGGAGGTAGAGTCATGACGAACCAAGAAATAGGACAAAACACCCTTAGACCATCAGAAAGAAGGGTAGAAGAGAATAAGAGTTCAACTACCAATCATACATATTAATGCAACATTTGCCTCTATGATCACCCCAAGGGCCAATGTCCAATCTTGTCACATTTACATGAGCATTGGGGAAGAATGTTACATCCAGAGTTCGTACAAAAATATTTTTTTCAATCATAGTGGAAATAATCCCAGTCATGGGGGAGGCCACTCCCAAACTGCTTATACCCTCCATACCATCTGAACCTAAGTGCTTATCAAGTCCAACATCTAGTTTCCCCAACCAGGTCAACATCCTCTATCTCACCACATTATTATTATTCTCCTTAATATTATCAACTTGTATCCTTACCAACAGGACCACCACCTTGGGTACCTTACACTTCTCCTCAATTTCAAAATTCTCATCCTTCACCCTTCTACATTGCCACCAAGTGTTCCAAAGGGTTTTGCACCACAGCACCAACCGACAAATGTTACTTGTGCTACTACTAACAATAGCAGTGGGGAATCTCCTCAACACTGAAGACATCCCTTCTTTAGGCATGACCGTAAGAAGGGACAACACAATTCTGAGCCCATTGCACCTTCCAACCCAGCATAAGTCCAACACTATGATGCAACTCCCTCCTCGAACCCAATGCCTCGTGTTACTTTCTCTAGGCCACCAACCACTACTCCAACAACCATGGGGCCAAATGAATATAACCACCAAGGGAGATAGATCGATCCTTGCATACCATCTTATGGTCAAGGGTGCCATAGTGGGTCAACCACTCATCAATTAACTACATCTTATAAACTGCCCCACTATGTTTACTATAATCAAGCATGTGAACCCCAATGAGGTAAGTATGATCGAGTCCCAATATCTCCAACATGCAAGGATCCCAATCTTCCATTTACTAATTCTAGCCATGCTTAACTATTTAGTTATGGGGGGTATCCCCCATTCTAACAATAGCAGAATTAATAAATGTTTTCCTTTTCTTTAATTTTACAATTTTTTGTTTTTTATTTTTTTCTTTTTTTTTCCAGTTTTTTCATCTTTCAATTTATTGTTTTGACTTTTTGTCTTTTTGTCTTTTTATGAGTAATCTCATCTACGAATAAAACACTCATGTGACTTTTTGGTTGAGGTGTTGTTCTATGCTATCAAGTCTCAGGTGATTAATTATTTGGATAGTGGGCCCACAACATTCACTCCCCCATTCTGGGTACAATAATATCCATAATTATTAAAACTTAAAATAATTTTATGGTTATTATGCCCAGAGTGAAGAATGATGGACCAAGAAGGAATGGCCAGGGTGTGACATTAAGGGGACTTGTGGATTCTCTTTGGTGGCATCTGTAAGAGTTATCATGTAGCTTGGTTGTACTAAGATCCTTGTAGATCTAACGAAGAATGGGAGTAAGAGTAATCAAAAGGCACTCAACCAGAAAAAAATATAATAATGCTATCCTAAGGGATTCCACTGGAAAGACATGCACCCATGCCTGAAGGTAGGCGACTTCTCTAGATTAAGCAATACTTCAAAAAAAACATGTTTGTCACAAAGCAAAATCACTCCTCCCTTGGATGAAATGCCAAGTGATCATATGCCTTGCTATCACAGTGCTCTTATGGTTTTCCATCATGGGAAGAAGTAATGCGATGTCATTGATCGAAGGAATGGGCTTGGTCCTAATTTTGGACTTATCGGCAAATGACACACTAATCATGCCTTACACACGAGATTCATTATGCCTTGATTTTGGAGTGATCAACAAATGACACACTAATCATGCCTTACACGCGAGATTCATTATGCCTTGAGTTAGTTACCTCATGTCCCAATCTCTGCAATCCCTTCTACAATTCACCTCATCTTGTTGTTCATGTATTTTTGACTTGTGTCTTGTGTAGCATAGAATTCATATCTCATCATGGTGGTATTTAGCATGTGTGTTTGTTGTTGCATCGGTGTAGATTACATTTAACCCTTCTAATGCCTACGGACGCAAGGGCATTATAGGTTGGAACCTGCTTTGGGGAGGACCCACTTGCATGACTTTCATAATTTGTACTTGTTTCACATCACCATCCCATCATATTACACGTTCCCCATATTACAATATTCTTTCCCTTACCATTATCCTTCTGGTAAATGTTCCTATGTACCAATACATGTCCTATTTCCTCATACTCTTCATGAACTTTACTACTAGAATTTACACCATTATACTTTTTCTGTGTCTTCCAATCTAATCGACATTACCCTGGACCCTATACATCTATCTAAAGTCCTTAATTTATAATATAAAATTTTAAAAACTTTATTAGATATATCAAATCCCTAAATTTTGGTAGGGTACGATCCCCCCCCCCCCTCAATGCACATCAACATCATTTGCAACTATTCATATAGGGGAGTTTTTCAAATTTTCTTCTGTGACTTGCAACTTGCACACCTCTCAATCTACCAGCCATAACTTGCTTGCTAGCACTCTGATTTTCATTCCGTCTGAACCTACTTGAACCCGAAGTGTTCAGCTTAGTCATGGGGAAGGGGTACATGCTGAATTGTGCATAAATTTTCTAGAATTCATTATCGCCCAAAGGACATTATCAAGGGTAATTAGTTATAAGTGCCAAAAATAATTTTATCTCCTCATCTATACCAAGGAATTAAAACTCTGAGGCCACCTAGGTAAAGAGGGCCAAATACTAAAACCTTTTGGCGAAATTTCCATAAAAATTCCTAACTTAAATTCACACAGAATAAGAATGAACTCATTAAGGCAAGAAGTAAGGTATAACTTAACTTTGGTAAGTAACCTTACTAATGATTGGCCCCGTGTGATTGCAGATGGCCCCAAAGCATGGACAACAAGAAGGTCCCTCTCAAGTTGTGGCCAAGCGACCCAGGAGAGGTGAAAGGCAACGTGCAGAGTAGGAGGAGAAATTGTTCAGTATTTATCAAGAATCCCCTACCACTATACAATCAGGGTAGGTAGAAGGAGGAGCTATTGTAGCACCTGAATAGGGACAACACCTCACGTTGCACCTGGAGTGTGTTCAGGCCATCCGTGAAAGGTCCACATCAGCTACAGTGATCATGGAATTAAACTTTGGACCCTTCACAGAATTCTCTCCTGAGGCCATTAGGGACCACCTCAAAGGGTCTCCATTATGGCCTATCCTCTCCAAAAGCAGTGCCTAGTACTTAGGAGAAATGTACCAATTTTGGCACAATAAAGAAGAAGGCACCACAGTTGACATTTGTGGTGTGTCTATTGATTTTTTCATCAAAGTCATTTTGGAAGTGTTAAACCTTTCGAACATAGGGCCAAAGGTTGCTCATCTATCTACTCGCTTTGATGCTGATGCGTGAAGGGTTTGGTTAGATAGGATGTACAGGAAAGAAGATAAGACCTATGGAGAGTTGACGTTGGAAGAGAAGATATACTTTAAAATTGGAACTTATCACATCTTTCCCATAAAAGGATTAAACAAAATTTCAACATATGAGGCAAGAGGATGTGTGATATTGATGGGAAAGGTTAATGCTAACATGCCTTATCTATATCTCATGGAGATCTTAAGGCGTTTTGAAAAATGCAAGATAGGGAAGTTTGCATTGCCCTTCCCTTGTTTCATCAGGAAGTTGTGCAAGCGTGCTAGTATTCGAGGATACAAGAATGATGTCCTCAGAAGAGCCCAAAATGCTTCGTGCACCAAACTACTGAAGCCACCAGCTACAAGAAAAAGTGCTGGTGAGTCGTTGGAGCCAGAACAAGAGCAAGAATAGATGGTGCGGCCCACTATAACTCAACTTGCAAGGCCTAGCCAACTTCCAAGCACAGGACCCAGTCAACAATAAGAAGCAGGGCCCAACATGAGCTAGCGAGATCAACCACTGCCACCACCATAGGATTACTGACTATCGATGAGCAATCTCAAGGCCATCGCTGAGATGGTCAATTGGGGAAGTTGTGATGATGCAAATCTCTTTCGCATCATTGATGATACCGTATAGCCCACTATCTCTATAGATCGTGCACAGGGTAAGGTGTCCATTCAAATAGGAGGAGGGAAGACTCATTGGTGGCAACAGATTTTAGGGAATGCTGCATCCTTTTAGGTGCAATTTGAGACTAATAAAGGGGCCATAGTAGTGGTCATGTGGCACCAAGATGCAACGGGAGCCACACAGGTGGTCATAGACCACATCAAAGAATCTTTTAACATCCCTATTGTGCCACCAAAAAATTTCACAAGAGCACGAGATGCTCAAACTCTGGTCAGTCCCTTAATGACTCCTGCAAAGCATGACGATCTGCTTGATTGATTACTACAAATAGGATAGGTGATGACATCCTTGTTTGACATCCCACAAGATGTTACGATAGCACAATCAAACCTCATCTCCACCAAAGGGAAGCTAGTCATGATAGAGATAAGGGTCAAGCACACAGAAGCAGAATTAGCAAGACTACAAGAAAGGCTCGTAACCCTACAAGCTGCACAGCGGGAACCCTCTCAATTCATTCCTATAAACCAGCTAGATACCTTCAGGACAGAGCAACTTAACAAATTATTGGCAAACAATAAAAGAGTGGCAAAGGAAAAAGAGAAGGTTAACTGGGATGCCTCCAAGGCACAAGTGCAAACCTACGTGCACGCCAAGGTACTCAAGGCCTTATAAGAAGAAAATAAACAACTTGTTGTCGAAAATCTTTAGTTGACCTCTGTGGAGAAACAAAAGAATGTTCTCGAAGAAAATTTTCAACGGTTGTGATAACAGTTGATTAGGGTCAACCAGGACATGAACCATTTGGCTAGAGAAAATCAAACCCTCTCAATGAAGGAGGAACGCGCCATCCATCAGAAGATGGCCATCGAAATAAACGCTTAGAAAAATAAGGCCAAGCAGCATGAAAAATTAAAGGAGCATTTCTGAGACTAGATGGGAATGTACAAGCAAGTTATCAAAAAAGAGATCCATATGGCCAAGGCCCACATCAATACTTTTAGTGCTCAACACACTGATTGGCGGGCCATATTGGATACATATGCATTTGCCCACCAGGTGGAACTTAAAAGCTAGGACTTGCAGATTTAGGATCTCATAGAGTACATCGAGTTGGAAAATCTACAGTATGCCAATCTAGCCATGTTGACAGCAGGGCACCCGAGGATAGAGCTCGTGAGATAGGTAGCTACCACCTATGCCAAGTATGAAGCAGAACTTGTAGAACACAAGAAAACATTGTAAAAGCTGGAAGTAGCAAATTCTGAATAGGAGGTGGTTAAAGTAAGCTACCAAGGATAAAAAGATGTCGCAATCGACTTGGCTCAATGGCTTATAGATTTTCAGGAGTACAGGGACAAAGCCAAAGCCTACGAGGAGGAACGATGGTTGTTTGCAGCCTGGTACATCAAGGCAAATAAGATGTTCCTGCAACTACCATGCCCATAGGAGGTGCTGACCCCATCAAGCATTAGAGCATCAGCATGGACAGCACAGCATCCCTGAACGAAAGAGGAGAAGCTCTAGGCACTACTTCAATGTCATCAAATCCTAAAACCTAGAGCAAAACACAAGGGGAAGTAACCCATGGAGGAGCCACCGCCACCTGGAACCACATGAGCCAAATAAAGTTTACAATTTTGCAACTTTGCAATTTTGTAATTGTATGTTGTGTCCCAATTTTGTCCTATTGAGTTCTCCACTATGGCATGAATAAATCATTAGTTAACCAATAATCCCATACCTATCCATTGTGTAATAAATGGAGCTTGTTCTCATTTTTGACTCGAGGACGAGTTGTCATTCAATTGTGGGGGTATGATGAATCATAATTTATCAAGCTGTGATATCGAACCCCCGATATTGAAGCCTCGATATTAGGTACACAATATCACAGCTAGGTTAGGATATCAGATACGCGATATCACAACTCCTGTGTAGACCTATAAATGCACATGTAGGCGCATGGGAAGGGAGTCATTTTTTTAGCAGTCTTTGGTTAGTTTTAGGAGTCAATTTAGTTAGAGTCTTTTTGTTACTTTTTCCTCTCAACCCTTTCTCCCAGTTCATGCCCACAATGTGATGATTGTAATTTATGACATCCTTTATTTGAGTGTGATGTACCTAGACATGCACATGACCAGAAATAAATATCGAGATTACTTAATCATTGCAGCATCCACTTAGTTTAACTATTTAATTATTTTTTTTGTAGTTAATATCTCTTCACCCTAAACTCCTTAAATGCGGAATGAGTACGACTTGATCACGAGCATCTACGTGTGACTACTTGGTATCCCAGTAGCGTACTTGGGCCATGCGCTTGGTAATCCTAGTGGTAGTCATGCATAAGGCCTAAGATGTGTACAAATGATTAAGGAATAGATGCTCATCGCACTTAGGCTAGTTTAGACTCTTTTCCCCTATCTCCTCTTAGCTTAGCTCCCTCCCTCCCTTTTCCTCTTATCTTCAGGAGTAGCATTAGTTTAGAAACATATCATACACCTCACTCTGGACTAAACCATACATGATAAAGCAATTACTAGTCCAAGTGGGAAGACAGCGAACTGTGATCAACAAGTAACTATCTGGATACCACAACTAGCCCGTCTATGAAGTTTGACCGGATTGTGCATGAAACACTTGTATTCGTATGGTTGAGTGTAGGGATACCCAACCACTCATCAACACTATAGTTCATACTCAAAATCAAATTTTTAACTTTCAAATCATAAATTGCATACTCTAAAGAAGTGAGTTATGCCTAAATTACTTTAATTTTATTAGAAACAAAACTTTAAATGATTTAGTTTAGTTTAAGCCCAATTCATTGATGGTTCAAGGGATATTTCTATACATTCATAGTTAAAATAATTTGAACTAATATACAAAATTATAACTATAGATATAAACATAGCTATTTTTCTTAAAAATAAACATGTGGATATATATAAATGTTTAATATTACAAGTTACGTGATGCATACTATGGAGAATTATCTTTTACATATTTTTTTTTAGACCACCTCAGGCCCTTCCACCTTACCCTTTATATATTTTGATTATGCTCAAATACAAAAAAAAAATCTAATCAAACAATCTTTTCATTAAGGTTCTATCAAAGATAAATAATATGAGATAATATTACATAAATGTATGATAACTTGATGTGCTAATTCTGTGATACCTATAAAGAAGGATGAGTATCATAAAATCTAATATTCATGTGTAATTTTAATATGTATTACTTTTCAACCTTTAATTTTTTTCCATCTTTCAATTAGATAATGGCTATGCATCAAATGAATCCAATTCTTAGAATCAAGGATTCGCAATTGAAAATGTGTTTTAATGCATAAGTATTTGCAAAGACTAGGGATAGGTTCATGGGTAAGGATGTAAATTAAAATATCATAAAATGTTTAAACTATATTTTTTCAATGCAAAATAAAGTATTTTTCCAAAGTAAGGATGTTATATTCCAAAAAAAACATTAATAATGAGCAAAGAAAATTCAAAGTACATCACAAGCTTAATACTTAGTAGCTATCATCGAAAAGAATATATAGAAAGAAACAAACTTTCTGATTTTAGAACTATCTACTTAGGTGAACAACCTTCGAATTGGTACATTGAAAATAATAAGTGAAGAAAATTAATTATTAGTAGGAAAGAAGGTCCTAATTCTAACAATATCTACATCACTTTTCAATATCTTAAACTTATAATAGCAAAAGGATTCAAGATAGAGAGCTATGGCTTAATACCAATATTTATATTAGAGCAAGAAAGTGGTCTCACTTATGAAAGATCTTCATCTTGTTGCTTCTTATTGATCTTATGTCAAGAATCTTCATCATTGATGAGTGGGAAGTGTTTCCTATACACAACCATATGAATCACAAGCATTTATATGCAATCTGGTCAAATTTTGTAGATAGAACTAGTGTGATATATAGATCATTAAGTGTTTATCATAAGTCATTATCTTCTTACTTGGACTAGTGGTAGCCTTATCACATATGGTTTAGCCCAAAGTAAGGCATATGATTATTGATGTTGTGCAGTTATGGATAAGCTATATAAAAACATGAAAATTAATTATTTAATTAATCTAACTAATAACAAGAAGATAAATCCTAGACTATCCTAAGGGTGATGAGTGCTTGTTTCTAGCTTTTTGTACATGTCTTGAACACATGTGCCCATTGCTAGGATTACCAAGTCTTATGCTATTGGGCAAACCAAGCAATAACACTACTGGAATTACCAAGTAACTACACATTTATGCTCAAAAATGGTCATGTTCATTTCACTTGTTGATTAATATGAATGAAAATATAAATATTAACTAAGTTCATAGAAAGTAAATTGCATTGAAAATAAATCTATTATTAGTTGAATAAAATGATGTATAATTGCATCAAATCCATGCTACAGGCACTCATTAACTATTTTTTGAGATTTTGGAAGAAAACTACAAGAGTTTGGCTACACTATTGACCAAATGGTGCCCAATACGTAGTGGATGTTCACATATTTATAGGCTTAAGAAGTATTAGTGTCAATGCATATGCACCAACATATCCAAGGATGTGTCAATGAGGATGTATTAACCAAGCTATGTCAATGGGCATGCATCAATGTAGCTAATCGAACTTGGACTTCGTCATACCCCCATAACTAACTAAAAATTCATCCTCAAGTTATATATAAATGGACAAAGCTCCATTACAAAAATTGTAGGGTGACCAACACTAGATTGATAACCATTACAAAACTTGAGTGTTGCATTACAAAATCTTATTTGAGTTGATGTATTACAAAATGACAAAGAGATTGGATAGACTCCATAGTTTATAAAATTGTAGAAGTGTTCAAAAAATCTATCAATGATGAATCTTCATGATTTTTTTCAAGCATTGGCTATTAGGTTGGTGCTTCTCTTTTATGCATAACTTTTTGAAGGATGAACTAAAATTTATCCTCCTTAACCCATGGTTTTCTAAGCTGCATACATGTGATGTTTGAGCTTTAACTCTTGTATCTACTATTTGTCCATGGACATGTCCTCTTCTTGGTCTTTTTTCCTTTCCTTGTAAAAGACCATTAATCTTAGGCATTCCCTTTAGCACCATCTACAATCACCAAAGGATCAACAATAGATTTGGAAATTTTTCTTGAATGATTAACCCTTTCTAAATTCTTAGCATAAAATTCAAAAAAATTTCAGCGTTTAGGCTCAAGATGATTACAAAATAATATTCTCCAAGGCTTTCAAGTAACTAAAATCATCAAGTTTCTAAGGACATTTTGATTATTTTTACTATCAATCACCGTAATGTTTGAAAATGGGGTGTTAGAAAAAAAATTCAAAAATTACATCCATAGCCTCCATGAAAAATGAGCTCAACTCCAAAAGCTCACAATTTTTTAAACTAAAATCAAAGGTCTAGTTTGAAAGATATTGCAAATGCATTAGAATATTGAAAAACATGTGGTTTCAAAATGATCAAGAAATATTTAATTTAGAGAAAAATTAATATAAAAGCATTAAAATATTAATTGAAATTGATGAGTAGTCTCAAAATCATGCATAAATTTAAAGAAGTTTCCCACAATTTCCTTGAAGATGTAAGGTTTTTAGTTCAGACCACAATGCCCTCGCATAACTACTTCTATAGATGTCTATGGATACCTAAGAAGTTAAATATAGATCATTCTTGTGTTCTAAACAACACACAACCACCTTGGCTATGATCTTACATTAGACTATACAAAGCCATTAGGTACATAATTGTATGCAACAATGAGGTGAACAATGAGATGAGAAGGGATTGTAAAGATTAGGGCATGAGGTACCTTACCATGTCCACAATAGGTTCTTGTGTTAATAGTAATTAAGATGATCACCATAACTATCCATCCAAGTTTCAAACCAAGTCAATACCATTAACAATGGCCTTACATTGATGTGCCCCACCCCACCTATCATCATGAGTTCACAACAACCATAGAGAACAAGCATTACTTCAAAAAGAGAAGAAAAGAGAGGAAGAAAATAGTTTTAAAAATTATTAAGAAAGAAATTAGGGCCTTAGTTATAGAGATACCTTCAAGCATGGGTAACATGTCTTTCTAGCCCCATAACCAATGCTTGTATCCTAAGAGATCTTTAGATAAGTGTGTTTATTTCCATTTTTTTGGCTTTTTTTTAATAAGAATCATACATTACAAATCTATACTTTCTTTTACAACCTACAAGAGGAGTGGTGATACGTTCTATGAGGAGTCATAGATCTTAAGAAGAAATTTAAGAAGAGAAACTAACAAATCCTCTTGAGGTCACACCCTTTTCCATTTCCACTTGTTCCCCATTTCTTCAAGACATAATGATCATTAGTTAATTTTAGTTTCATGTGAGAAGAACCATATTTATTTCCTCATAAAGACCTCTTATTTATAGAAACTAGAAGGATGGATGATGTGGTCTCACTAATTTACATGATTATTTACCTAATCATCTTGATAGCATAGGTTAAATACAAAATACATAGTGGTGACTTTTGCATCATGACTAGCAACATTATTAAAAAAAACATAGTAAATATCCATAAAACACAAACAAAATGACTCAAGAAAAGAGAAAATTACAAATAAAGGAAAAATAACAAGAAATAGAAAATGTATTAGGAATTGGAAAATTTTGAAGAAATAAGAAATTGTCAAAAAGTAGAAAAATAATAAAAAATTGTAAAAAAAAAAGTCAAAATATGCTTATCCATTCTTGATTCAAGATGGAGCACCTTCCCTATAACTAAACACATGGGCAAGCATTTAGAAAATTGACCATACACTCCCTTGATTATACGCCATAATTTTCCCATTTATCATCTTTAGCAATTTAATTTTTCACCTGTTAGCACATTTAACATTAATGATAAGAAGGTTTCAATCATTTGGAGACACATATTCAACTAGCTTAGAAGGTATTTTCTTTTTATAGGGTCCAAATATGTTTTCTTTTTGATTTTCTATTTTAGTTCTTAAATCTCCTTATTTAACATTTTCTTCTAATGTATAGTCAAAGTGTAAGGTATAATGTTCTAAGTTCTCTAGTTGGTTCATTTTCCTAAGACAAGAGCTTATAAGTATGTTGGATGTTTTCATGGATCTTTTGAACTATTTGGTACTCTCATTTTCTAGCTACTGGATGTCTTTTGGTTTAGTGACTATTGTGTAGACATATTTTTGTGCACACACTTGTTCCTCAAGTTTGCTATGGGCTGGTATAGGGATTCTATTGACATTTTAAAAATTCAACCCACAATGAACCCTTTATCATTATTAGGAGAATTTTCTATCTCTCCATGGGTTAATGCTCAACTTTTATGTTTTGTGTTGAAGTGTTTATGATTGTTGGTGTTTTCATTGGATTAGGAGACATTATTTTTGTTAGAAAGGAGGTTACACCATGTTCTTCTTGTGCTAGTTCTTATGAGCTAGTAGGTCTACTAGTTTTATTCTTATGTGTGGAAACTATCATAAAGAAAAGCTATTATCCTGAGGGCTACTAGCATTGTTATGCTTTTGTATGTTGACAACACAAGTTACATTCTCCTGTTGAGGTTGTTATATTAATTCTTTCTACATTATTGGTTGTGGCATATGTTGGAGGAGAGTATGATAGTATTAAGTATGTGATACATGATGAGAGGCATGGGATGATGATCCCATAGAAAATGTTGTAGTTTAATGGTATTCAAGAGGATAGTAATAGTACATTGAGGTATGAGTAGTAGAACCATTCAAAGAAACAAATTGAACATAACATCCATAAGTCCAACTAGTAATGGGAATATTTCTAGTTTAGTGACGGCATCTTCCAAGTTGCACCAGGTAAGAGCCCTTCCCTCCTTCCACTTGGATAGTATTGTTACTTGTAGGACTATCTATAATTCCTTGTAAATAAGATAATCTCTTGGGTATTTTCTTTTTCACAAACTTTGGATTCAAAGAGAAATCCCTAGCTTATTGTAGATGTAACATAACTGGGCAATAACCCTTATGATGTTCATATTAAAAAAATGTCACATCCATCCTTCTCCTCTAATTTTAAGTTTATAACCTCTTCTACTATAGCTTCTTATCCTTTTTGCCAATAAGTATCCTTATCTATTTCCTTGTTCTTTTTCCTCTTCTTGTTTTAATCACTTGATCCTATTTTCTTTACCTTCTTCTCTATGATTTTCAAGTTGGTTGTAACATTTTCATCCATGAACTCCCACATCTTATCCACCCTTTCTTTAAGGTTTTATGTGAAATGATCTCATCAAGAGCTATCTCTTCTTGCTAATCATAAATATGGATCTCTTTCTTATGAAGGATTGGATCCTAGTTATATTCCACTACACTCTCCCTTTTTCATAACTCTTCTTCTTCTTTTACCACTTACTCAATTAGCCTTTGTATCTAATGGGCTCTCAACTCTAGTAATCTTCCTTGGGCATAGATCCTAAGGGTTTCCCTCATTTTTTTACAAAGCCCATCTACAATGTAACAAAGTTACTCTTTTGGAGAAAATCTAGGGCCTAGGCATCTTTGCAATAGAGAATAGTACCTACCCAAGGCTCCATCAAAAAATTCATGGTTCTCTTGCTTCCACCCTTGGATTTATTTTGTTAGATTAGATCCTCTTGAATATATTTGTTATTTCTCTTTGAAAAGTTCAAGCATTGTTAACCAATGGTGGATTGAATTTAGTTCCAATGATCTATACTAGCTTTTATCTTCTTCTATTAGTATCTAATGAGTAGCGAGGTACCCCTACGCCCAACCATATGAATCACAAGCATTAATGCATGATCCTATCAAATATGGGACTAGTTGTGGCATATAGATTGCTATGTCTTGATCGCACCTCATTGTCTTCCCACTTGGACTAGTCGTAGCTTTGTCACATATGGTTTAGTCCAGAGTGAGGAATATGATTTTTATTATTTTATATTTTATTGTTCTATGATTAACAATAGGCTAAAACTCAATTTATAATCAATTTAACTAATTTAATTAGTAATTAATAATCAACTATTCTAACATAAGTATCCAATCCCACTTCCTGTGCACATCCTGAACACATCTAATGCTGCTAGGTTATCAAACATTAAGCATTGCTAGGATTACCAAGAGTCATATGTATGCTCGAAGTGATTATATGTATGTGCTTAATTAATTAACATGCATGAAAATGTAAATATTAAGTAAGCAAATGAAAAGTAAATTACATGGAAAGTAAATCTAATCTAAGTTAAAGTGCTTCAATGAATAAGAATCAATCTTGATCTTATTGTCATTCATGAAATATGTCCAAGTACATTGCCAATTGAATAAGACTTTGTACAACTAACTTAGATCCACTCTGTGGGCACTCACTGACTATTCTCTAAGATTATGAAATAAAACTACAAGAATTTGGCTACTCTATTGAAAAAATAGTGAAAAAACTAATTCAAAACTAACTAAAAATCATGAGCCCAAGCGCTATATTTATATGGAAACATATACCCTATGATGTCAAATATCTGACATCACCTCTTGGGATCTGATGTCAGGGCCTTGTTATGAGAGCCAGGATATTAGAGCCTTGTTATTAGGGCCTTGTTATCAGAGCCAATATATTGGAGCCTTGTTATTAGGGCCTTGTTATCAGAGCCAACCAAAAAGTTGACTTTTTATCAAATAACCCAACCAACTAATGATTCATCATCCCCCCACGACTAAATAAAAACTTGTCCTTAAGTTAATAGGATAGGACCAAGCTTTCTTTACAAAATTGGAAAGGTATGGAATTATTAACTGACACTAACTACTGACTAACTCTAAGTGCTATGTTACAAAATTTTATTTGAGTGCATGTATATAAAATAACAAAGTGATAAAAAGACTAGATAGACTTTGAAGATTACAAAATTTGCAATGGTCTTCAAGAATACATTGAAGATGATTCTTCTTGTTGCCACTAGTGGTGGTAGACTTCCAACCTAGATTATTATGTTAATGCTTCTCTAGTTATGCAGTTCATTCTTGAAGGGTGGATTAAAATTTCTTCTCATCACCCCATGGATCTAGCAAACATGTGAATTTTGAGCTACTATCTTGTATGTGCTACGATTTTCCCATGGGCATATCCTCTGTTGTCTTCCTCTTGGCTTTGTTTTCATGCCTGGCAAAAGACCTTCTTTCTAAGGCATTCCTTTTAGCATCACCTATAATTACCAAAGGATCAACATTATTTTTGGTAAATTTTTTTCATAATAATTAACCTTTTTAGATCCCTTAGTTTTCATTTAAGCACAAGGTGATTACAACATCTATGCCCAAGGCTATGAGGCAACTAAAATCATCAAGCTATTCATATTATTTTGTTCAATTACTATTAGTTACCATGATTTTTGAAAATAGGGTGTTGGAAATATTTCAAAAATTTTAAAGCAGGCATCCCTAGCCCCTGTGACTAATAAGCATAACTCTAGAAGCACATAGGTTTTTGAATAATTAAAACCAAAGGTCTAATTCAGAATATGGCCAAGAAATATTAATGGATATGGAAATAGAAAATAAGGAAAAATTAATTAAATAGATGAGAAGTAGCCCCAAAATCATGCATAAATTTAGAGAAGCTGTCATTGATGTTTTGGATGATGTGAAGGTTAGTTCAAAGCCATGATCAACAAAAGTTATGCAAGTGGGTCCTCCCCAAAGTAGGATTTGGCCATAATGCCCTTGCATAACCACTTCTATAGCTGTCCATAGGCACCCTAGAAGTTAAATGTAGATCATGCCTATGTTCCAAACAACACACAACTGCCGTGGTTAGGATGTTGCACTATACTACACAAAACCAAAAGGCTCATAATCGCATGCAGTAGTGAGGTGAATAATGGAATGAGAAGGGATTACAGAGATCACGATGTAAGGTACATGACCATGTTCACAATAGGTTCTTGTGACAAGTGTGATTAAAATGATCAACATACTTATCCGTCCAAGTTCAGACCAAGTCCATACCATGAACAGTAACCTTGCATTAATGTCTTCTATCCTACCAATTACCATGAGTCCACAACCACCTTAAAGAACAATCATCACTCCAAAAATAGAAGAAAAGAGAAGAAGGAAGGAAGGGCCTTAGTTAAAGGGGCACCTTCAGACATGGGTAACATGTCTTTCTAGCCCCATAACTAGTGCTTGTAGCCCATTATTGTATCTAAGGGGTGTGCTTTGAATTCCCATTAGTTTTTATTGTTTTTTTCTTATGTTCTTTTTTCTTTTTCTTTTTCTTTTTTGGTTTTGAATGGGAACCACGCCATGCAAAGACAGAGCTTCCTTTTTATTGGTTGACAGGGGAGTGATGATACATTCCAAGAGGAGTCATAAACCCCATGAAGGAAGTCAAGAAGAGAACTGAACAAATCCCCTTGAGGTCACACCCTATGCCATTTCCACTTGGTCATTCCCTCTTTCTTTAAGGTACAATGATCATTGATGAATTTTAGTTTCATAAAAGAAGAACCAAATTGTTTCCATGAAAAAGACCTTTTATGCAAAGAACTGGAGGGATGGATGAGGTGGTCTCACTGCTTTACACAATTACTTACCCAATCATCTTGATAACATAGCACAAAATCCCAACACATGGCGTTGACTTCTGCATCATGACTTGGCAATTTCATTAACAAAAACATAAAAATACATTCATAAAGAAAAAATATAATGACTCAAGAAAAGAGAAAAATATCAAGAAAAGAAAAATATTAAGAAATGGAAAACATATGAAGGATCAGAAAATTTTGGAAGAAACAGGAAAATGATAAAAAATTATAAAACAAAAAATAGGTGAAAAATACTTATTAGTTTTGTAAGATATATGCGTCTAAGTCCTTTGTTTGGATCCTTTTCTTAAGTCTAGAACTAATAAGCAAATCCATTGTCTCCATGCAACTTTGAAACAATCTTAAAATCTCATTTTCAAGCCATTGGGTGTCTTCTAGTTTAGGGGCTACTACATAGACTAGTCTTTGTTCACACACTTGTTCCTTATCTTTGTTGTGAGTTGTGTTAATATTTTGAATTTCTGGCCATAGTTGCACCCTTTACTATTAGTAGAGAGGCATGGATTCTGTTGTCTTTCCATGGTGATAGGTTCATCGTTTATGTCTTGTGTTGGAGTGATGATGGTTGTTGGATTTTGCATAGCCAAAGGACATTGGTTACGAAAAGGAAGGCATTGCACCATATTGTCATTGTGCTAGCTTGGATGATGTGGTGGGTCAATGCATAGAAGAGGAAATCTCCTAGGCATGTACTTCTATACAAACTTCAAATTTAATGCCCCTGCCCAATACTCATGTAGATGAAACAAGACTGGGCAATGACCCTTTGGATAGTCATATAGGCAAATGTCACATCCACCATCCTCTTCGATGGTTGAGTCTATAGCCTCTTCTTCTACAGCCATTTCCCCTTCTTGCCGAAAAGTGTTCCTAGATGTTTCTTGGTTCTTTTTCCTCCTTTTTTTGTGATCACTTGATTCATTTTGCACTACACTCTCCTCTATGATTTCTTCGCAAGTTTTACCTTTCTCATTCATTGATTCTAACATCTTATCCAACTTTTCTTTAATCTCAACGATAGAATTTTGTATTGGCAAGGTCCATTGTAAAATCTCCTCATCAAGAGCTACCTCTTTCTTCTTATCATATATATGGATGTTTTTCTTTTGCAAAGTTGGGTCCCAGTTATTTTCCTCTACATTCTCTTGTCTACATAGCTCTCCTTCTTCTTTCACCATACACTTGATTAACTCTTTGATTTGATGGATTCATAGCTCATATAATTGACCTAGAGCATATATCTCAAGGGTCTCCTTGTTTCATTATGAAGCCCATCTATGATGTGGAAAAGTTGCCTTTCCTTAAAGAAACCATGACCTAGGCATCTATGTAGTACCAAATAGTATCTTTCCAAGGCCACTTCCAAGGGTTCATGACTTTCTTACTTCTACTCTTGGATTTCTTTCCGTAGGTTGGACACTCTCGCACAAGTTTCATATTTTTCATTGAAAATTTTTAGCATTGTGGACCATTAGTGAATGGAACTTGATTCCATTGACCTATACCAACTTTTAGCTTTGTCAATTAGTGTCCTAGGAAAGAGCTTAAGCTTTTTCCACCCACTTTAATGTTGTATAAGGCACAAGCATCATGGAAGGCTTGTAAATGATGTTGTTGATCAGAATCATAGCCTCCCATGAACTTAGGGATATTATTAATATCAGGCCTAGGTAGGCAACTTTCCTTATGATGCCTATGAGGTATCTTAATTGCCTCTATGATCTACATCAAGCTCTTAGTGACCAATAAGGGTTCATCATCATCAAACATGTTGTGATGAAAATTTCTATTTCTATTCCTTTGATTGTTACGATCTTGTCTATGCTCATTGTGATGTCTTTGATTTTTCCCTTGGGTTTGATTTCTATCTTTTTCTTGACCCTATAGTGGGGATCTATCTCTATACCTATGATCATCTTCATCAAAACTAGACATTGAAGAGGAAGAGGAAGATGAGAAACTGGAAGAATCACCATGGCTTCTATAGTTCTTCCCATGATCCCCTGATTTATCTTGTCTATGTTTAGAGGAGTTCCTAGGCCTTGAAGCCCTCCTCGATCTAGGACTTACTCCATCTCCTCTACGATTTTCTACACCAGTTGAATGTAGTCTTTGAGTGTACTAAGGATCTAAATGAGCATAGGAAATCCACGCTTGAGGTTGTTCACTTCATTTTTCTTCAGTATATATCCTATCATTTCTCCTACGAGTATTATCATCATACACTGCATTATTGGTCCTATGTGAAGAAGACATGGTTTTACCTAATAATGTGTGTGACTTAAAATATTTATATTTTTTAAAAGATAGATCATTAATACCTTTATAGCAATCATGTATAATATAACTAATCTAGATAACTAGCACCATTCCTAGCAACGACGACAATGATGAGTGGCAAGCTACCCCTACACCCAACCTTACAAATCACAAGTGTTCACCCACAATCCAGTCAAATTTCATGGATGGGACTAGTTGTGACATCTAGATCACTATGCCTTGATCGTAGTTCACTGTCTTCCTACTTGGACTAGTGGTAGCTTTATCACGTATGGTTTAGTCCAAAGTGAGGCATATGATTTTTATTATTTTATATTTTATTACTCTACAATTAACAATAGGTTGAAACTCAATTTATAATCAATTCAACTAATCTAACTGCTAATTAATAATCAACTACCCTAACATAAGTATTTGATCCCACTTCCTGTGCACATCCTAAACACGTATAATGTTACTGGGTTACCAAACATTAAGTGTTACTTGTACCGCCTGAAATCGTCGGTCTCCGGCTAGAAGGAAACAAAGACCGTGGGATCGTAGGGCGAGAACAGAAGACCCTGCCTTCGCCTGAGGGTGAGCTAAAATGCACGAAGGTAGAGCACCTTGGGTGGTCCGCACGCAGATCAGACAAGGATTTACCCGCACGTATGCAAAGGTGTTATACGCTGGGTTATGGTGTAAATGGGCGTAGACGGCGTAAACAACGTAAAACAGATGCAAATGGACCGTAAGTGTAAACGGGCGTAAACAAAATGCGTGGGCCAAGTTGACGTAAAACTGTAAACTGTAAACAATCTTATGCAGCAAATGGAACAATGATATTACAGAATGAGAATACAGTGCACCGGTTTAACGCAGTTGTGGCAAAGCACAAGGCGGACGAAAAGCCCCGGTGGATGGCAGGGCGGCTAGACTGGATTACGCTGTGGGCATGGCATAGAGACTGTGCACGGCGTACAGGTTTTTCAGCGTAAGAGGGTTTTGAGCTCTGGTGAGTAGCGTACTTGCTCTTGGGTATGCTCTGGGATTTTTGCCCATCGTCTTGATGAAGTGGAAAAGTGGGGTTTTTATACCGGTTGTTACGCTAGACTCAGGTTAGGAGACACGTGGCGCGTTGACCGGGTGCATACAATTTACAAATATACAACATATTACATCTACCGAGCGTATACGCCACATCATGCCAGCGTACACGCTGGGCGTATACGCTGGACGTGTCGGGTGTGTGAACTTGGGTGGAGATGCTATGGACGCTGGGCGTGCACGTCGACAATGGCTGGGCATATACGCCAGGCGTATACGCTGACAGCTGCCAACTTGCTTCAATTCTTGCTCTTCGGTGTTGTCTCCATTCTGTCATTGAGACTTCATCGTCGAGCGTGTGCATCTGTGGTGCCGAGCGTACAGACGAGGCATGTACATTGGGCGCGCAAGTCGGATGTCTACTAGGCGTATACACTGTTGATGCTGGGCGTATACGCTAGATGTGTATACACTGTTGATGCTGAGCGTATACGCTGGTACTGTCGGGCGTATACGCTGGGCGTATACACTGTTGATGCTGGGCGTATACGCTGGGCGTATACGCTAGCACTGCACTTAGCGAAAAGTGGGCCTTTTGATTCCAGAAGTTGCAATGTGCGACGCCAAATGTAGCCGTGGCCGTTTGTGGGTCCCAGGGAACTTTTACTTGCTTGCTTTGACTTCGTTTGATGCTATTTTTGAGGCTTTCAAGCTTGGTCATGCTGAGGACCAACATGACTTAGCTTAATTTCTGTGTGCAAGTGTTAGCCAAAATTTTTTGTGGTGTTTCATTGGCCCCTCTTTGTTGATGTTTGGAGGAATTGACCCGAGAGGCATCAACAAAGAAGTACAAAACACCACAAGCAAACTTGGTAGAAACATTGTCCTTTGGCACTCGGCCAGATGTCATCGCACTGTGTTCAAAAGTACCTGGGATTGGGAAATGAAGTTTGTAGTTGGATTGGGAGATGGAAATTATGGGGATTGGGAACCGATCAAGGGATTGTGCTGGTGTGGAAAAGGAATCTTCTGATTGTGCAAACAACTCATGTCGTTCTTGTGCAAGGCTAAAATCGTCCTTTGGAGGAACGAGACTCTTGTATCATGTTTAAGAGAATTGGTTGTCACAGCCAGAGGCATGCAATGAGGTGGTGCGTTTTTTTTTTTTTTGGAGAAACAAGACCCTTGTGTCAAGTTTTAAGGGAACCCATTGTCCAACAGCCAAACCCACACATGAAGGTGTAACATGATAGTGTGAGACACGAGTAGTTCTTTCCAAGACAATTGCCTTCCCGTCTGTGGTCTGTATGGGAAGTGCCAAGAGTCTTGTGGTTCATTTTGCTCTTTGCTCTTTGCTTGTTTCTTTTTCTTTGCTTGCTTTTGTTTGTTTTTTTTTTCTTTTTGTTTTGTCTCTTTGTTTTTTTGGAAAGAGCTTTCTTTCAATTTTTGCACTCATGCTCATGTGCCATATTGTGTGTTGTAGTTGCTTGAGAGTGCCACAGCGTGTAATAGTGTGCTCCAAGTTTTGGGGTGTACTGGGTGTATCTGGGAACTGTAACTAAGTAGGAAAGGGAGTAAAAGTGTTGGGGAAATGAAGAATGTATTGGGAACTGGGAATGTACTTTTGACCAGATTGATTAACCTGGTTACGTGCGTCAGAAACAATGTGGCACCTTGTCACCGTGATGAAGTGTATCGATGTACGAGCACCACTGGGTGTCATCCTGCAAACACAACTCCAAGAAGACAAGAAAACCACAAGTGAATGAGTTAGCGAACACTTCAGGCATGAATGTGACTGATGCAAATGGAGGCGCCATGTGAAACTTGAGGCAAACAGAATGAGCAGCAATAGTGTTGTCAAAGCCGGTGTGATGAATGATGCAGCAGGCATTGATGAAGAAATGTCATGAATTACAGCAGCAGATGAATGTTCCAGAAATGATGTGGCCAGTTTATAGTCTTGGCGGACTGTCGTGGGTTAGTTTTACGTCATAACCCGTTGGACGTTGCCAGTTTATCGTCGTAGCGGACGGTACATTGCTATTTTATAGTCTTGGCGGACTATGAAGAGGCAAGCTAGTTTATAGTCTTAGTGGACTCTGGTGAATGAGTGTAACAGTTTAGTGTCATGTCGGACAGAGCTCTGTGGTGTCGGTTTACCGTCATGACGCCAGGACATTCTGTGGTATCAGTTTTAAGTCATGATGCCAGGACTATCAAGGTGAATGCATGCATGTGCGTCCGTGTGATCCTGTAAACAAAAGCAACTAGAGAAAACAATGTTAAATAGCCACTGCAGAAAACATGAATTGAAATGCACAAGTGAATAGAAAATAATGTGAAAAGGTGGTAGTTTAAGGCCTTTTCGGGCCACATGCAAGCGCGTAAGCTAGTACAATGCAAACTAAGGTGATGTATGCACAACGAACAAAGGTAAGGAGTGGGCGGCGGTTAGATGTGTCTTTGGCCGCAGGGGAGTCTTGATTATGTGGTTGTTTCTTAGTCGGACATGGTCTAGGAGGTGCGCTAGTTTGCTCTGGGAGGCTTTCAGTTTTTACCCCTCGTTCGGGTGTTTTAGCTCTAGGTGTTGTGTTGGGTGTTGCTTCAAGAGGCTCCTCTTTCAAGACCTATGACATGTCTATGTTGTGGTCAACTTGAAAAGGAGTGTTGTCGCCATGTATAATGACTTGTCCACCTTCGTATGGAAGGCAGATTTCTTGATGTATCGGTGAGGAAACGGCTCGTTGTTGTGCTAGCCAAGGTCTACCAAGAATCATGTTGAAACTGGGCATCTCTTCTATGACAATGAATTCCGCGCTAGTGGGGCATTGTTCTCCTGCCACGAAGGCTAAGTTGATTGTGCCCTTAACTGTGACACATGATCCATTGAAAGATTTTAAACACATGGTTTCTGTTGGCATGATCTCATCTGCCATGCCTAGTTTGTCAATGACGGAGTATAGAACTACGTTTGTTGCCGCACCGTCATCAACATGCACTCTGCCAATGGTACATTGCCCAACACGTACACTAATCGATAATGGAGCTTTTGTGACTTCCCCTCGTTCAGGGTTACGTTTAACTGCATCATCACGAAAGGCTAAGGTGTTTGAACCCAATTCCTGTGGTATGTGTTGTGAAATCTTTGCACGAATGGATTCCATGTTAGCAGGGATGTCCTTTGTAACAGGAATGGATGCTAACGTTTGCGCTAAGGCTTCGCGATGAGCCGATGATGTCATGACCAAATCGTACAAGCTCATGGTTGTGTTCTTTTGTTTGAGTGTTTGTTTCACCTGGGCCAGTGTAGCTACAAAGTTTGTGTTGTCTGCCATTGTGTTGGTTTCCTCTGTATGGGTTGAGGGCTTGGCCCTAGTTTGTTTGGGATGAGGGGTAGGGCCCCCAGTGTTCAGTTGTTGTATACTAGGTGTGTCCTTTGTTTCAGCTGTGGGTATTGTTCGTTGTTCGTTTGTCCTCTTCTGCTGCCATTTGGTAGGCTTATCCGTGTTGTTGGTAGGGTTGACTCTTGAGGGAGGAGAGGTTGAAACGTTTCCTACGATTGGGCACTGGGTAGGTGAGGGGCCATCACGTGGTGGCACCTTTATGACAAATGGTAGTTTGGGAGGTGTTGTTGTTGTTTGACTAGCTTGTTGTGGCACCTTGAGAATGAAAGATTTCTTTGTTGTTGTCGTTGGTGCAACATGCCAATTTAACGTCTTAGCAGATGACTGTGATGGTACTTTGACCACAAAGGGTGTCTTCGGTGCTCGGGATTGCATTGAATCTTGTTAGTTTAACGTCTTAGCGGACATGTGAGGTGGTGGTACTTTAACCATGAAAGGTGTCGTCAATGCCCTAGGTGGCACCTTGATGACGATGGGAGGCCCCTTGCTCGTGGAGGTGGAGGGGATTGTTGCCTTGCTGGGAGGCACACGAATCACAAAAGGTTGCTGCACAGGTTTATCTATGCCAATGGAGTTTATGACATAGGAGGCATCGTTTGTGTTGGGTTGATTCAGGGTGTTGATGTTTAGTTGGCCTCGTTCTATCATTGCTTGTAGATCATCCTTTAACGCACGACAGGTGTTGGTATTATGACCAGACATCTGGTGGTAATGACAGAATTGGTCTAGCTTGAAGTGTCGTGGAACTGGGGGCTCATTTGGTGCTGCTAAGGTGGGATTCCTTAGTAGCTCGCAGTACCTATCGTGTCGGCGGCGAGCATTCTCCGCTACGTGTTTGTATTGGATTTGCCCGGCTTTAAGGAGGTGCTCTAGTAGTTCTGAAGGTCGCGCAGGTAGTGATGTGTACTTAGAGCGATCCTTGCGCTAAAAGTTGGGCCTTGGGGCGGCCCTTGTTGTTGTAGGCAGGTTGGTACTGGTGTTAGTTGTTTTTGTGCTTGCGGCCACAGTTTCTGTTGTTGTCTTTTGTTTGGCAACATGTTGGTTCTTGTAAGCCACATAGGTGGGATCATTGCTAGTTTGCGCAGCTTGTTCAATGTTCTTGATCTGTGTGAACGCTTGGCTCATTTTTTGAGCGCTTAGGTAGTATAGTTTTGACTTAATGAAGTCATTCATGGCTCCCTTCAGAATCGTAAGCAAATACTTTTCAGGGATGGGCTCATGAAGTTCGTTAAGGGCTGCACTCCATCGTTGGATGAACTTTTGCACAGGCTCGAGTGGTGCTTGTTTCACCTGTATCAGAATGTCCAGTGTGGCTTCAGGCTTGAGGTTGTACTTAAATCGGGTAACAAACTGATGTAACAGATCCTCCAGAGAGGATATGGAGTTACGAGGCAAGGCTCGGTACCAGTCTAAGGCTACACCCATTAAGAACATAGCGAACACTCGCAAGATTACGTGGGGTCAAGTTTGAAGCAATAGAGTTTCTAATCGAAATGTGACTAAGTGAGCATTTGGATCTCCCTTCCCATTGTACTTGGTTAACTGGGGCAGTGTGATTCCCTTGGGTAAAACTAATGGTGGTACTGAAGAGCTAATTGGATCGTCGCGGTAGAAATACAGTACTTTAACTTGTTCAGTGTTGTCAGCTTTGAGTTGCTTTACCTCATCCACTAACGCTTGCATCATCTGTTTTGCTTCTGCCCACTCTTGAGCAGTAGGCAAATTAGTTGGTTGGGGAGGTTTTTGGGTTGTCATTTGTTGTTGTGGAGCAATGTTCAGAGTTGTGGTTGTGGGGTGTGGCACGTTGAAGTGAGTGGGTTGTTGAACAAGGGGTATGGTTCCTTGCCTAGCCACCAACTGTGAAGTGACACCCTGGATGTGTGGGGCCAATGTAGTGATAGTAGCCCCATGTGTTTGCATGTGTGGTATGTACTGGGTGGAGATGGGGGTGGGTAATCTCTATTGGGATACCGGTGCTTGTGTGCTCGTTGATGCTTGGTGAGTGATCGTCTGTCCCATGCGAGGATGGAGTGATGGGTTCACGTAGGCATGGGGACTGAGGGTGTGGTATGAATCCTCAGGTTCAGATTGTGCCTCGAAGTCATCTACATCATGTTGGTTTTGGGGCTCCTCAGTGGGTCGCC
>MNCI01016265.1:274031-284334 GCA_015680685.1 Gnetum montanum | reverse complement strand
ATGTCAAGAGGAAGGTTGGCCTGAATCTTCACACAGATAAAGTTGTATTGTTCTTGTGTGGGGACTATGATGGTGCATGCGTTAGAGGTCTGGGATGACTCCATGGTGATGTGTGATGGGGTAGCGTACGAGTTGGTTAACAAGTGCTGAGTGTGTTTCGGGCTAAGTGTGCAGAGTGTCTGGCGTGTGAACACTAAAGATTTATCAAAGTGTCCACCGTGTACGACGTAAACGGGAGAAAATTTGGCTAAGTATGAAATTATGAACCGTAGTCGTACGCAGATGGCGATCTCGGGTAAGAGGAAGTCATCTTGGAATCGTTATGTTGTGTGTATTGTATGCCTTAGACAAGGTGATCCATGTTGGTGGCCATTAGTACTTAGACCAGTTTGAAGTAGGTGCGAATCGCAACGAATTCGGCTTTGAAACGGGCTCGTTTTGTGTGTTTTTGTTGAAAAAACACTGTAGCAGTACTGTAGCAGTATTGTATCATACGCTGGGACACTGTAGCATACGCTTGGACACTATAACATACATTGAGACACTGTAGCAGCGTATACGCCCAGACGCTGTAGCAGCGTAAAAGCACTGTAGCAGCGTATACGCTGGGAATTTGTAAACAAAGTTAGCGTATCGTTAATAGCATAGATGCTGGAAGACTTGCAGATAGTGAGTTTTAAACAGGGCAGCGTAGACGCTGGAAAGTTTGCAAGTAAGGTTTTAAACTGTACAACGTAAACGTTGGGAGGTTTTCGGAAAAAGTTGGCGTGTACTCAACAGCGTAGACGCTGAGAGCTCTGAAGCACAACTAGTTTAAGGCGGAGGCCCTCTTTCTAGCGCCAATTTCTGTACCGCCTGAAATCGTCGGTCTCCGGTTGGAAGGAAACAGAGACCGTGGGATCGCAGGGAGAGAACAGAAGACCCTGCCTTCGCCTAAGGGCGAGCTGGAATGCACGAAGGCAGAGTACCTTGGATGGTCTGCACGCGGATCAGACAAGGATTTACCCACACGTATGCAAAGGTGCTATACACTGGGTTATGGTGTAAACGGGCGTAGACAGCGTAAACAACGTAAAACAGATGCAAACAGAGCGTAAGCGTAAATGGGCGTAAACAAAATGTGTGGGCCAAGTTGACGTAAAACTGTAAACTGTAAACAATCTTATGCAGCAAATGGAACAATGATATTACAGAATGAGAATACAGTGCACCGGTCTAACGCAGTTGTGGCAAAGCACAAGGCGGACGAAAAGCCCCGGTGGATGGCAAGGCAGCTGGGCTGGATTACGCTGTGGGCGTGGCGTAGAGACTGTGCACGACGTATAGGTTTTCCAGCATAAGAGGGTTTTGAGCTCTCGTTCGCAACGTAATTGCTCTTGGGTATGCTCTGGGATTTTTGCCCATCGTCTTGATGAAGTGGAAAAGTGGGATTTTTATACCGGTTGTTACGCTAGACTCGGGTTAGGAGACACGTGGCGCGTTGACCGGGTGCATACAATTTACAAATATACAACATATTACATCTGCTGGGTGTATACGCGGGGCATATACGCCCCGCGTATATGCCACATCATGCCAGCGTACACGCTGGGCGTATACGCTAGACGTGCCAGGCGTGTGAACTTGGGTGGAGACACTATGGACGCTAGGCGTGCACGCCGACAATGGCTGGGCGTATACGTCAGGCGTATACGCTGACGGCTGCTGACTTGCTTCAATTCTTGCTCTTCGGTGTTGTCTCCATTCTGTCATTGAGACTTCATCGTCGGGCGTGTGCATCTGTGGTGCCAAGCGTATAGACGAGGCATGTACATTGGGTGTGCAAGTCGGATGTCTGCTGGGCGTATACACTGTTGATGTTGGGCGTATACGCTGGACGTGTATACACTGTTGATGCTGAGCGTATACGCCCAGCGTATATGCTGGTACTGTCAAGCATATACGCTGAGCGTATACGCTGTTGATGCTAGGCATATACGCTGGCACTGCACTTAGCGAAAAGTGGACCTTTTAATTCCAGAAGTTGCAATGTGCGACGCCAAATGTAGTCGTGGCCATTTGTGGATCCTAGGGAGCTTTTACTTGCTTGCTTTGACTTTGTTTGATGCTATTTTTGAGGCTTTCAAGCTTGGTCATGCTGAGAACCAACATGACTTAGCTTAATTTCTGTGTACAAGTGTTAGCCAAAATTTTTTGTGGTGTTTCATTACTAAGATTACCAAGAGTCATATGCATGCTTAACACGATCGTACTTATATGCTTAATTAATTAACATGCATGAAAATGTAAATAATAAGTACATGAAAATTAAATTGCATGGAAAGTAAATCTAATCTAAGTCAAATTGTTGCAATGAATAAGAATCAATCTCGATCTTATTGTTGTTCATGGAATATGTCTAAGTACATTGGCAGTTGAATAAGACTTCATACAACTAACTCAGATCCACTCTGTGGGCACTCACTAACTATTGTCCAAGATTACGAAATAAAACTACAAGAATTCGACTACTCTATTAACAATACTATGAAAAAACTAATGCAAAATTAATTCAAACCTAACTAGAAATTGTAAGCCCAAGTGCTATATTTATAGACCAGCATATACCCCACGACATTGGATATCCAACATCGTGTCCTGGGATCTGATGTCAGAGCCTTGCTATCAAAGCCAGGATATCGATCAAGGCCTTGTTATCAAAGCCAACTATAAAGTTGAATTTTTATCAACTAACCTAGCCAAATAATCATTCATCAGTATCCTAGGAAATAGCTTAAGCTTTTACAACTTACTTTTAATGTTTTGAAAGGTGCAGGCATCATGGAAGACTTGTAAATGATGTTTTGGATTAGAATTATAGCCTCCCTTAAATTTAGAAATGTTATTCATATCAACTCATTTGATACATCTTTCCCTTTGATGCTTATGAGGTATTCTAACTATCTTCCTAATCTGTATAATTCTTAGTAGCCAACAAGGGTTCATTGCCATCAAACATGTCATGGTTATAATTTATATTTCTACTTATCCTATTGTGATGGTTTTTTCTATGCTCCATTTAATACCTTGTATCTTGTCTCTGATCTCTATTTCTCTCTTCATCTTGATCCCTTAGTGGAGCTCTATCTCCATATTTACATTCATCTTTATCAAAACTAGATGTTGAAGATGAAGAGGAAGATGATGAACTAGGAGAATTTCCATGGCTTCTATATCTCCATGTATGGTCCTTTGGTTCATCTCCTCCAAATGTGTGGAGTAGGTTCACTTCAATATTGAAATCACTAATCACTTTCTAACACTAAATCTAGATATTATGAAATAACCCATATTTACTAGTTTAGCTATATATTTATAATATATTTCTATTACTTGGCCAAGAGAATCTTATATATTTTACAAATTAATAAAATCTCAAATTGATTCATTGAGAATTGACATTCATATTGAAAACCAAAATCAAAATGATTGTACGTTATTCATTAATAATTCTTGTGAAAAGTTCTATTAATTTGATTCATAGTGTTTTTTTTCCATAGCGTAGACTTTAAATTGGGTTTTTTTCCATAGCGTGGACTTTTCATCATGTTTTTTTCAATCGCATTTTTCTCCATCATGTGGGATCTTATGTGACACATGACATGGAGGGTGACAAAATACACTCCCCTTTCCCCCATCGCACCAAACATATTAGCCTCTCAGCCAAAATTAGAAACCAAAGACAAAAACCTAAGGAAACCTTTCACAAGATCATCTTAGAGTTCCCACACTATTTCTACCTATTTCCACCTTCTCCTAGCTATTTTCCAACTTCTAATGGTTGATTCCAAAAGTTTCCCTAGCCATATGGATTATCTCTATCCTTCTCAAGTCATCTCCTACATATTTCAAGCTTTTAGGAGGGATGTATCCTAAGTGTGGAAGACATCTCCTCTACATTTGAGGTGTCTCCCTAGAGAAATCTCCTCATTTGCAAGATGTCTCTCTAGAAAAGATTGTAATTTAGATAACGCATCTCCTTTGAATCACATACATCTTTTATCAGGCTCAAATCTTATCCAAGACATCTCGTGGACTTCCAAGATGTCTTTTCAAAGTTGGAAACCAATAAAAGAAACTTTTTGGAAATAACAAGAAGATTAGAAGAGGTGTTCCTACACCAGCTCTCCTACCCTTTAAAAAGTGAACTCATCTGAACAAGGGAGTAGGCGTTGAGGTGATTCCCAACTCATGAAGTTTGATCTCATGGACCCATACAGCATCATCTTCAAACTAATCCTCCCAATGAAATAAGTATTCATTCCTCTTAACTCCTCGAGTGCTAGAAACTTCCTTCCATTTAAGTACAACTACCTTCTTTTCCATTGAAGGCTTGGACTAATTAATAGCTTCCTTTAACTCATCAATGCTATCTTGTATGGTCTCCTCATCAAGAATTCCATGATAGTGCACAAGGTCTAAAATATTAAATAGAAAATACATACAAACATCATACAATAAATCAATCTCAAAAGCATTATCATTAATCTTAGCCTTAATTTTGAAAGGCCTCATCTTCATGGCTTTCAATTTTGAGAAGTTAACATCTTTCATCCACATCTTCTTCAAGTGCACCCAAGTCTTCAACAACAAAATTTAGCTTTCGTTTACTTTTATTCCTTTTAAGGACTCTCTCTTTAGCCTTTTTCTTAATATTTTATTTAACTTGTGCATGGAAAGCCCTTATCTCTTACACAAAATCAGCACTTAGTTAAGCTTCATCATCAAGGTTCTTCAAAGTGTCCACCATCTTTGGACAAAATCCATAGTTCACATCAAATGGGCTTTTACCAATAGCCATATGAAAAACATTATTGTATGAAAACTCAGCATGACACAATAAGTTTTCTTATCTATTTGATTGTCCATCACACAAACATCTCAATATGTTCAGCAAGGATTTATTCACCACCTCTATTTGGCCATCGAATTATGGAAGATACACACTAGAAAAAATCAACTTTATTCCTAAGATTTTCCAAAGGGACCTTCAAAAGTGACTATTGAATTTGGGGTTTTTATCACTAAAAATATTTAAAGGAATTTCACACAACTTCACAACATGCTATAAAAACAAATTTGTAACATGAGAAGCATCACTCACCTTCTTACATGGAATGAAGTGTGTCATCTTGGAGAACTTATCCACAACTAAAAAAATTACATCACTTGCATTTTTTATTTTTGGAATACCTCTCACAAAATCCATAGACACACTTTCCCATGGATCCTTGGGAATTGACAAAGACATATAATGTCCATCCACTCCTTTATCTCCTTTGAACTTCTAACAAGTCAACCACTTCTTTACAAATTGGAAAACTTTAGTTGTCATACCAAGCCAAAACTACTACCTATTCATAAGTTCCATTGTTTTAACCTTGCCCATGTAACCTACAAAGCCATTATAATGCTTTTCAAATAAAATATTTTCCTAAAATCACAATTAGGAACACATGCCTTTCCATTATTAAATAATAATTCATCTTGAATATGATAGTTCCTTCATGAGTTTATCCTCCTCAAAAATGGCTCTTTGAGGCTCCTCCAAACCTACCCAAAATCATCATCATGCCTATAAAAAGAAGTAAAGTCACCCATACCTTCAAAATGAGGCATGCTAAAACTCACCACATGCACCCTAGACAATGCATCAGCCACCATATTGGCTTTCCCACTTTTGTGCTTCAACATAAAATTAAGCTCTTATAACTATACAACCCACTTCACATGCTTTCTACTCAACTTCTTTTAAAAGTTCAGAAATTATAATGCTTTGTGGTTTGTCATTAAAATGAACTCCTTGGATAACAAACAATGCCTCTAATGCTTGATTACTTAAAGAATAATGTACAACTCCTTCTCATATATGCTATAATTTTCCCTTGACTCATTCAACTTTTCTAAAAAGAAAAAAACATGCCTCCACCTAAAAACATGGCAAGTCCACTTGCATCCACCTCCACCTAAAAAAGCTTCTACAAGTCTGGAATCGTAAGCATCGATTCACCAGTAATCTTTGTTTTCAATAAGTTAAAGCTCCCTTGAGTTTCATTATACCACCTGAAATCTTTATTTTTCTTCAATAAAGTAAACATAGATCAGAAAATACCACTAAAATTCTTGATGAATCATCAATAAAATCTTGCTAAACCAAAGAATGATTTTACCTTTCCAACATTCTTAGGAGTTGGCAAATCCTTAATAGTCTTCACCTTGGTAGCTTCCATCCAAACTTGATTTTTAGAAACCACATCCCAAATATGTGATCTTCCTCTTAAAGAAATGACTTTTCTTCACATTGATTACTAACTATGCCTCCTCCAATTTTAGATACATCATCCTTAAGTGATATAAGTTCTCTTCCTTATTAGAGCTAATATTGTCAAAAAAGATAATACAACACTTACCAATCAAGTCCTTCAGTACATCATGCATCAACCTCATGAATGTAGCAGATGCATTTGTAAGCCCAAGTGACATCACAAACCACTCAAACAATCAATATAGCATCTTGAAAGCTATATTTCACTCATCACCAAGCCTGATTCTCATTTGAAGGTATCCATTCTTCAAATCAATTTTGCTAAAAATTTCAGCATTGGTAAGGAAATCAAGGATATCATCTATCCTTGAAATAAGAAACTTGTACCTCACTGTTATCCTATTTGTTATCTTAGAATCAATGCACATCATCCATTCATTCCTATCCTTCTTTGGCACTAGCACCACTAGAACTGCACAAGGTGAATTAGATTCTCTCATGAAGCCATTTGCAAGTAACTATTCTACTAGCCTTTGGAATTTAGCCCATTGATTTGGTGCCATCTGGTAAGCCCTCTTGTTTGGAATGGTAGCACTAGGAGTAAAATCAATCTGATGATGTGCATACCTCATTGGGTGTAATCTATCTAATTCCCCCTTGAACACCTTGGGAAATTTCTCCTTCAAGCCTAGCACACTTGTAGGAAGTCTTCCCTACACATCATCATGGTTAGAAGTAACTATTATTACAAAAATAAAACCAAAACCTATTTCATCATGTTTCTTAATGTATTTCCTCTCTCCTAAAAGGATTAAGGAAGCATTTAATGAGCTTTTACCTCACTTGTTCAATTGCCATGGAAATTAACTCATGGATTCTATTAGATCTAGCTACCCTCTACACATTTCTTGCTTCATTAAACTGAGAACCATTATTAAGATTGTAAGGTCTACTAAGAATTACATTGGAATAATCTATTAGAAGCACATCACATTTCACAACATCATGAAAACCTTCAATTTTAAATCTTAAAGTACATTGTTCCCTCACCTTTTGGGAAAAATCTCTAAATAACTAATGCATTTTATATGATATAGGATGAGGATTAGTTACCAAACCCAATCTAGCAACTACCCTAGAAGAAATAATGTTTTCTTGGGCTCCTCCATCAATCAAAACATGAATCCTTTCTCCACTAATCAAACATCTAGTCCTAATCCAAAACAATAGTTTTCTATCAAGATGATTCCCTCTATTTACATTTCCCATGAATGCATAAGAATTTAATTTAGAAAATTCCTTCATTTTTGGAGCATAGAATTATCTCTCTGAATAGCTTGGCTTGATGCCGCCTCCATTGTTTGCACATATTTACTCTTGGTTGTCTTATGAAGAGAACATTTCCATTGCTTGTGCCTCCATTCTTCACACTTAAGGCACTAAATCTTGGATGAGCTATTGCCTTAACCCTTGCCTTCATATCCTTGGTCCTTCTTGGCTTTGTCCTTCTCAATGTCCCTTTTTGTCTTCTTATTTTACCTGTCATTCTTGTCTTTAAGTTTATACCTAGATCCCTTCTACTTCCCTTTGGTAGTTTTTTTGCTCTTATTTCTAAATCCACTTAATTTCTTTTTGGCATAAAGTGTCAAATCATAAGTCTCATCAAAGTTTTGTCACTCATAAAAAGAAAACTCCTATTAATATGTCATTTTGAAATCCCCTAAAAATATTAAAGCATGTTCATACTCCTCCCAATTTACTTTAGCTTGATGGAATAGATCACAAAATTCAATGTAAGATTCTTTGAAATCCCTATCACCTGGCCTTAGGAATTTCAAATTCATAATAGTCTCTTGTTTCTAACAAGACTATTTAAATTTTTTTTAACCTATATTTTATCAAAGGTCAATCTCCAATGGGTTGACCATTTTGTCTTTCATAACCTTAAGACTCCTTTTCCCACCAAGTAGAAGTCATACTGTCTAATCTGGATTTAGTAATATGTACCCTCAAGTTATTTGGGACCTCTTCCAAGTCAAAGTGCTTCTCAAATACCTTCAACTAACTTCAAAAATCATTGGTACCATCTATACCATTAAAAGTCTTCAACTCAACATACAAAATTCTAGCAACATTACAGAATGCTCTAGCAAGCCTTGTTTCAACCTCCTCATCAAGCTTACCTAAAGAAAAAGTAGTTACCATAGTTGGAGTTCTCAAATTTCTCATCTGAAGAAGAGGATTTCATCCCATTGGAATCCTTAGCTGATGGATTTCTACACGCCCATAGCTGGATTTTCCTTCCTTATCATCCTCTTTGTCTCTACCTAGTTGCTAAAATTTTTCATTTGAATATGCATGCTGATCACCCCCACATGTCTAGATATGCTAAGACTAGTATTTCTATCTACTTTTGGATTGATTTCATCTAGCTAAGCAATCATCATCTAGAAGGTAGACTTCATATTCTCCACATTTTTATTCTGAGATTGCACCTATTTCTTATTAAGTGTCATCTAAAATTGACAAAATTCTCAACCAAATCTAAGCAACAATAAACACAATTCTCTAATACCAATAACATTGGAGTAGGTTCACTCTAATATTGAAATCACCTTTCAACACTAAATCCAAATATTATGAAAAAGATAATTTATTTGCTAGAAAACAAGAAAACTAGTTATCTTTAATTATTCAAAGAAGAGAATTACAATAGGATTCTCAAAACCCATAAAACATTCAAAAATTTTCAAACACTCAAAAAATGCTATAGAGCATAAGCCTTTACGACCACACAATAGTTGTTCTAAATACAAGACATAACTGGTGGAGAATCTCTTCCACAACCAAAACTGAGATCCCAACTCACAAGCAAGACTAGAACACATAGGCCAACATATATCACAATTGACCTTAGAGCTACAACTTCTATGAACTCACTCAATGTTCTCTCTAATTCTCTTGTCAAGCTCTTGCAAGACATCTCATAACTTCTTGTCCTTGTACAGGTATGAAACAATTCATATTTACTTGAAAATAAAGACAAAAACCTAAGGAAACCTTCCCCAAGCTCATCTTGAAGTTCCCACATTATTTCTATTTTTTTCCATCTTCTTTTGGTTATTTTGCAACTTGAAATGGTCAATTCTATAAGTTTCCCCAGCCATATAGGTTCTCTATGACCTTCTCAATTCATCTCTGGTGCATTTCAAGCTTTTAGGAGAGATGTCTCCTGAGTGTGAAAGACATCTCCTCCATGTTAGAGACACCTCATTTGCATTTGAGACATCTCCTTAAAGATTTCTTCTCATTTACAAGATGTCTCCCTAGAGAAGACTACAATTCAAACAAGATGTCTTCTTTGAATCCAAGATGTCTCTTGTCAGGCTCAAGTCTCAGCCAAGATGTTTCATGGACTTCCAAAATGTCTTTCTAGAGCTAGAAACCTACAAAAATAACTTGTAGGAAAGAACAAAGGGATTAGAAGAGGTATCCCTACACTAATTTGTAGAAGGTCCTAGGCCTTGATGCCCTCCTTGTTCTAGGACTTATTCCATCCCCTCTATGAGGATAATGCCAACATCAAATATATGGCATATAACAAAGCAAGAGAATGATAATATTAACATGTACCTATTCAAGGTATGTATGAGAGCAGTCCCATAAATATCAAAATGTGTATGATAGATGATGAGTAAGAATCCCTAAAATAAAGGGATTAGTCAAAAGCTAATTTGAGAATATGGTTGTAAAACTATATATAAATATGAAGTTATGCTAATGGAATAAGGTGCTTCACTGCTTACCCTGTTTGGTTGAGGGTGTGGACCAACTCCTCGTTTCTTGTGCATTCTTACTTAATCTATCATAGAGTCTGATGTCTTGTTACTTTGATGTTTCTCATTTTTTTTATTCTTTCATCTCTAACAATGCTCTTAATCCTTTCATCCTCTAGGGTTTTTTGTGATAGTTGAACATGGTCTTTGAATGTAGTAAGTG
>MNCI01016265.1:247125-263221 GCA_015680685.1 Gnetum montanum | reverse complement strand
ACCAAGTAGTCACACTTAAATGCTTGTAATCAAGTCGTACTCATTCCGCGTTGCTAGGAGATAAGGGTGAGAGAGACTAATTAGGAAAGCAGTAAATAACAATTAAATAAATAAATAAACAAAGTTAATGCTGCAATGATGAAGTAATCTCAATCTTTATTGCCGGTCATGTGCGTGTCCAAGTACGTCACACTCGAATAAAGGATGTCGTACAATTACATTCACCACACTACGGGCAGACATTGGAAAAATAATCTATCTCTGGAGAGATCAAACTGCCAGAGTTTCGCTACAATCTAACTCTATATCTGAAACAAGGGAGAGCCGCTTCTTATTTTTAGACATTGCAGCGAACTGTGATATCACAAGGAAAGACGCGATATTGCGTACGCAATATCGCAGCCCCATGCGATATCGCATCCCATCAGCAACCTATACAAACCTTTAACGTAACGAAGGGAAATCAAAATTTTGTCAAAAACGAATGAAGCTTCCACCATGGATGAGCAAATGTTGAAATTGCAATGCAGTCACCATATATTTGGACACTGTTTTGATCTTGAGGATCTTAAAATTTCTGATGCGTTATTAGAGTAAAAGAAATGTAAAGCTACATAAGTTGAGTTCAACTAAGAAAATAACTGAAAAAATTTTAGCAATTGTTTCTGCTCTTAGATAAGTTGAATCAAACTTAGATAATACAACGAAACTTCAAATTGAATTTGCTTTACATACCTTTTAGAACATTCACTTCTATAATAGGTGTAATGTCATGCTTAGATAAAAGCTAAATCATGAAAGGATGACATTGAATTTGAAGCTCTATTAGGTCCAAAGACCTATTGGTTTTATTCCATAGATATTACACTTCTAGGAAAAATAGAGATAAACTATTTAGTCATGATCAATTTAGTCATGATTAAGAGGTATGCAATCTTTTTGGGCTATTGGAACCCAAGATAAGTGAAATATAGGTACACCCCAAGACCTAGAACTTTCAAACCAAGTGTCTTACCACTAGACTAACACTTAATTGTTAGCCAAACATAAATTATATAATCTTTTGACCATATCACATTTTTAGCTTTATTATTTCCAACCAAAGTGCTAAAAATAATCTGTGACATAGAAATGTCTCCTCATCCTTATGATTATCATCGTTGCTCAATTTATTGAAATGAAACCTCAAACTTGAAAACTACTATGGCGTCCGATAAAAATTAAAAAATATGTACATTCATATAAGAAATTAAAAATACAGTCACTCAATATTTAACATTCATTAAATAAAATATAATGTCGATAAAATACACCTTTTGAACATAAAAGAACTATAGCCACGTATATATGGATAACCACATGGAACATGCAAATTCAAATTCAGCAACTATAGATCCACTGCGTGTCTGGGATGTATGTAAAATCCTTAAGCTTGGGCGCTTCATGCACATGAAAGGGCATTTCGGTCTGGGGAATTCCGTATGCCTCTTATATTCATATTCTTGTGTTTCAAGGATTATGCTTCGAGTATTACCGAGAACAATATCTAGATGATGACCCTGAGCCATACATTAAACCACCTTAATTAATTTTTGAGATTTGTTGTATTATGGTGTAAATTTCTTAACATGACCATTAGCTTTCCATGTTTTGAGATTTGTTGTATTGTGGTGTAAATTTCTTAACATGACCATTAGCTTTCCATGAGTTTTTTTCTTTTTAAAAGAAAAAATAATGTGTTAGCTTAGTGGTAAGACTCTTGATTTGAAAGCTCTAAATCATGGAAAGTATAAGTTTTTCTTTTTCTTTTTCTTTTCTCTAATAAAATGTATTGGCTGGACTTTTTCATGAAAAATAAATATACTCATACTAAGCCAACACATGATTTTAATGACTCAATGCAACAAACACAACATTTAGGGCTTAACAACTATATCAATGAGAATTATTTAACATTGCCTTTTGATTTTTCTTCGGCTCAGTTCGGTGCCGGGAACATGAAAATCAATTCTCAATAAATTAATAGAAATTTATTAATTTGAAAAAGACAGAGATTCTCTTGAACAAGTAATAAATATATATGATAAATATATAACTCAACTAATTTAAGTCTAATTAAAACAATAGTACATCGAAAATTGTTTATGAATTTAATATTACAAAAAATTATTATTACATTAAACTTAAGGTACACTGTACATGGATCCAGTTATTTCCCATGTATTCTGTTTATAAGATTATTAAAGTTGTTTATAAGATTATTAAAGTTGTTTATAAGATTATTAAAGTTTTTTATCTATAGATTTTCTTTTTTAAAAGTCACTGCTGCAAAATTTTCCATCTTCATTATCACAATTGTTTTAATCTTTAGATTTTCTTTTCAAAACCTAGGTGTTACGTGGATATTTCTTTCGGAACAAAGACTCTTCAATTTCTTTTTGTTACTGATTTTTTTTCACAATTTTCAAAGATTCCAGATTGAAAAAAATTTTCAAGACTCGATTTTTCTTTTTAAGAAATAAAAGCTCTACTGCTGTAAATGCATATTATTATTTATTTATTAAACACCACCACTTATTTCTCTGGGGTACAATACACGCTTTCAAAAAAGAGTGTTCATCTCTGCTTTTTAATAACCATGTGAGAGATCAGGACCCTGGATGAACAGCTCTGCTATGGTATAATGCTCTCATTCTAATCCGTGCCATGGCAAGCTTCCATATCAGAGGTAAAGCCAGAGCCAAATGATGCATAGGGTACCATAAGATGAACCTTCAACATCTATGCTTGTAATGGCAAAAGAAAACTCTCTGTTGCATATGTCCTAAACACACACTAACCTTCGAAATATTGAATTTTGATACCATGGCATGAATAGCCTGTCCCAAGAAGTATTCAAGATCACAAAAACATAATTTTTTCTACTACGTTAATATACGGTAATGATAGTAAATATTAATTCACTTTTCAGAAAAAATGATATTAATTCACAAAATATCTTCATTTGGCATTCCAAATGGTTAAACTCGTTATCATACGCAAGAAGAATGCAAATAGATTTGCAGGATTCTTCTGGGAATGATTACAAAAATTGTAATGCTCAACAATGATTACCTATATGAATAAATAAAATAGTGCAAAAATCTGAAACCTACTTTCCAATATGTAATACCCTGGAGAAAGGACTGAATCAAAATGACATTAGCTTGGAGTTTTAGAATACTAGGCCAGAACAACATATTTGATGTCATGGAAAGCACGATTTTAGGATTGGAATTATACAAACGGCGATGATGGATTTTCCAACTCCATTCAAGAGTCTGAATCTCTTCTGTGAGAATTGCCACCAAGCAAGGAAATTAGCTTAAGGAAATCAGATAATTTAGCCTCTGCATCCTCGTTTGAAGAATCTGAACTTTGCAACATATCAAACTGTTTTCTGCTTGAGTATTCAGATGCAGCAACACGTGATGACTTTGTACTAAATAAAATATTTTCAAGATCAGACTGTTTAAGGGGTCTTGGAACCTGAAATAATGAAGCTTAGGATTAACAAGTTTTCAAACATTAAAGAAAAAAACACAAGCCAACATGCAAAATCCATGCAGACTGACCTCAGAACTTCCTCGTCCCGTCTTTTCCTGGTTCAATAATTCTCTAATTGGGATATAAGCTGCTTGTTTGCATACGTCTGTCAAATCAGAACCACTATATCCCTCACATAAACTAGCTATATGGTCATAATCAATATTCTCCTCCACATTTTCCCCTTTCAATATTACTTTCAGAATCTTTGCCCTGTCCAAGGCATTTGGCAAGCCAACTTCAAATGCTTGAGGAAGCCGACGTAGAATAGCTTCATCAAGTTCCCAAGGCCTATTTGTTGCAGCAAGAACCATCACTCTTGCATTTTCTTTACACAAAAGGGAATGATTTAGCATTGAATGATACAATTTCCAAAATTAAACGAAGGAAATGTAACTTAAAAATCAAAAAGTTTGTCATTATATTTCAGAAAAAAGTCGATAAGAAAACAAACTTACGTGTTAGCATGAACCATAAATAATGAAAGTTGAAAAATATTTCAATTTATAAAACTAAATTAAGACATATACCACAGCAGATGTATTAGAGCAAACTCTGTTTTTTCTTCTTTTCTTTGGCATGGCCGCCAGCACAGTTTGATTTGAGGGAGAGTGATAAAAATGTACTTGGAATGTGCAGCTCTGTGATCGCTGTCACTTACCTTAGAATTCGGCAGTTCTCAAGTTACAAATATAGCAGTTTCCGTTATCAATCCATGTCACTCATGGAAACAATTATGTATAAAGTTGGTTGAGAGGCTAATGCGAAACTGCCTTATCATAAGCCCCAGTCTTGCCTGGGGTATGGAATCCCATTTTTGTTCTTTTAGTCTTTTATCATTATTTTTATTTCAAATTTAAAATTTGACATTGCCACCAGCACAGTTTGAGGGGGAGTTTACAAAGACTGCAGCGAGGTTTTATTCCAGCGGTTTTACAGTATCAAAAGTTTCTTTGTTTTACTGTTCAAATTGCAGCAGTTTTCTCTTAGGTGAGTATGTTTACAAAGAATTCAAAGAATTTCTAGATAACGGGATCAGACATTAGCAGGATGAGATGGTAGAACGAATGAATAAAACACTTCTTGATATGGTTAGATCAATGTTAATATACACAAAGCTAGTTGCCTATCTGTGGGAAGAAGTACTTGGCATAGCAGTCCAAACCATGAAAAATCTCTCAAAGGAACATATAAAAGCACCCAATGAAATGTGAATACGAAGTGCTCCTAACATAAGAAGATTTAAAATTTTTAATTCACGATGTTATGCATTCATGTTGCCTAAGCACCGAAACAAAATGCAATCTTATGCACAATGAATATTCTTTTGGCACAAACACAAAGGGTTACAAGGTATTCTTTCCGTGGTAGCAACGGATTGTGATTTCATACAACATCATCTTCAGAAAGATACAAAAGGAACTAATTACATTGAATGATCACACCAAATTCCATTGCTTTAAGGCTAATGGATAGACTTTGTGTCAAATACATCCAAAAACTTCAATCTTGAGGCGTAGGTCTCCTTCTCAATGTGATGACTCGGTTACAAATCCTAGAATATACAAGAAGGTAGTTCTACCAGATGCCAATGTAGTAAGAAATTCCACTAAGAACACAACATGGTCAATGAGAACCACCTGCTACATAAGTTCGATAGTCAGAACAATAGGAGGTGAAGAACTTTCATTTTAATTTTAATAAACATGGCAACGTATACATTCCTCAAAAGTCCACTAGCAAGAAACCTAACAAAGCCCTTCAGCTTTTGAAGGATCTCAAGCCATATGAAGTTGGAAAGATAAGAACTCACAATTAGAGTGCAACTTATGAAGTGAGGTAGGAAATTGAAACAAAACCTATAGAACTTTATGACACTTACCAAACTGAACCAACTAGTTTCAAGAAGCCAATGAAATATCATTAGTGACCTGACGCAATGTGCAAGGAGTATGAAGCACAGAAGAAAATTGATACATGGAAAATGGTTGAGTTACGACTTGCCAAGAAAGTGGTAAGAAACAAGTGGATCCTCTAAGACAAATTTGACTTGGATGGAACACCTGATATAAATAAGATGAGGTTGGTTGTCAAAGGATTCATGCAAAAGCATGGCATAGTCTACAAAGAAGCTTTTTGCACCAACAACTAAATGGCAAAACATTTAAATTGTTTCCATGGAAGATACATCAGCTTGAAGTAAAGACTGCATTCCTTGATGGAGATCTAGAAGAGAAGATCTACATATCTCAGTCAAAAAGATTTAAACTTGAAGGATGGACGTAGCAAGTGTACAAATTGAATAATTCAACATATGATCTAAAGTAGGGACCTCATGCTTAGTGCAATAAGCTAAATGATAGCCAAGTAAGTTTGGGCTTTCAAATGTGACTACCAGGATGCCAATGCAACACTGTTTATCAAACGCTCACATGGTAGAGATACATATCTCCTTGTATATGTGGATGATATCTTAATAAGAGGCAATAGTGAAATAAGCATTGAAGAGATTAAAAGGAGCTTCGCAAAAAAATTTGAAATTCTTGATCTATGGCTTATAAGTTGTTACCTAGAATCGAAGTACTTTAGAAGGAGAATCAAATCATACTCAAGCAACAAAAGTACACCAATGATCTTTGGAAGAAATTCTAAGCAAACAAAGCCATAACAATCTCAACTCCAAAGGAACAAAACCAGAAACTAAAACATGTTGATGACTCTTAAAATGTAGATGAAAAATTATACCAAAATACTTTTGGAAGCTTTACCTAGCATATCTTCTGTCACTAGAATACTTACAATGTATATGGATAGATAAAAGACTAGTCATTACAATGAAATGATACACATGCTATGATATTGTTATTTATATGAAGCTAAATCTCGTAACTCTATTGTTTAATTGGTGAATATGGCCCTTTTGTAAGAGATGAGCCACTGTTAGCCAATGAGTTCTTGCTAGACGGTTCTATGGGCCTACTTTTATTCTAAAAGTGATTTCTCTTGAATGTTCTACATTGTTGAGATCTTTTCGGAATGATAACTGTCATATGTTTCTACATGAGAGTGTGTAACATTGATTTGCCTATTTAAAGGTTGGATCCCTTGATCATTGACCTTAGACTCACATTACTAGATTCCACAAACCAACTTTGCCGCTGCTGCACCACTTTAAGAATTTGAACCCTACTTAATTGCTTCTGGCCAGCCAAGATGTAGACAGGAAGTGACACCCCAACTACGCCCTTGCATGTGCCAAGGTATAATATCTCGATAGATTTGACTCACCTACATTACCATGCCAACACTGCTACAACTAACCATGATACAAGTCCACCACAATTGACCTCTAATCAAGTTACTACACACCCTGACCACATTTCGACATCCTTAAAGATGGTCACTGCATAATTCACCCAATCTCAATAAGCACATTCAAAATCTTAAAAGTGGTTGAGTTCCACAAATTTGAAAACAAAAGGTAAAAGGCATTCTAACAAATACTAACATAGAACAACACAAAGGTAAAATTTGCAATAACACAATAAGGAAATTCATTTTGTCAAATAGGTATCGTGCACTGTCAGAAGTGTTTGAGTCGCATAGCTTGAAACATTCTGCAAATTTTCAACAATTGCAATATTGATCAAGGGATTTTCCATCTATAATTCCAAGTCACAATTTGCAAAATTTACAAATACTATCACCAATCTAGAAAACACATTAAACCAAGGTAGAATGAGGTAATAGGAAGGAACCCTTAGCAATTTGCTTTTGCAAAGCAAGCAATGAGCACAGGTCACAGACAAGGGTTGTAGACAGCAGTAAGCAATGTGCTCTAGTTGCCAACAGAAATCACCTCTGATCAAATCTGTTGCGTTAGCGCTAGAATGATTGTATTCGAAATCACCTCTGATCACCTCAGAGACAACAATGGGAGCGGACACAGGAGAGCGCAGGAGCAGAGAGTCAGACGAGCGCAGGAGCGGAGATTCAGGCAAGCGCAAGGGCGAACAAAGGTAAACCAGCCGACACTAGAGTGGAACACGCTAACCTGGGACTCCCAGACGGCGGTAAACAGCAGGGAAACGGGGAGGACGCGGTCAGGGCCAAACAGGACCAAGGGGGGAACGCATTGCGAGCACCCAATGGGGAGACCAAGGCACACTCCCATGTTGACCACACCATACGCCTCCAGGTCAGCAGCCCCCCGAGGGAGGGAGGCCGCACTATGCAACAGAGTCTCATTGGTCAGTTCGTGTCCTGGGGCGCTCAACTACGGATGGAGTTAATCCGCAGGTGGGTGCACGAAAATTGGAAGATTGGACAAGTGGAAGTGCGAAGCTTGTTCAAGGATTTGCTACTGTTCATTTTTTCGTCCTAGCAAGCTAGGGACACGATGTTACTAGGGGCACTATGGTTCTACAGTGCTCAAGGGTTGGCTTTAATCCCTTGGTGCCCAGGGGCCCACCATGAGACGAACCTGTTTGCCCAAGCCCCGGTGTGGATTAGGGTGTCTAGGATCCCATGGGAGATGTGGAACTTGGAGTTCCTCAAACGGATGGTAGGGTTCTTTGGGAAGTTCATCACTTTCGATAGAGTCACACAGTCAATGGCACACATGGGATTCGCCCGTTTCTACGTGTGGCAAAGTCTATCAACCAAGGACCTCATCCGGGAAATAGTGTTGGAGCTCCCAGGAGGGGAGGAACAACTCCAGGTTGAGTTTGAAAACCTGGAGGCAGAGCCAAACCTGGAACAAAGACCGAAGGCCCAAGAGGGCCGAGGAGAAGACTATGCATGGGGTGGGAAACCCGGTCACCAAGAGGATGATTGCCAGGCTCAGAGGGCCCAGCCAGCGCAGACATGGGACCAAGCCCAGCAGCTTGTTGAGGGCAGGGACTGGGTCACAGTGGGCCATAAGGGCCAACTGCACCTGCCTCCAGACCAACCCATTGAGAACTGCCAATTCACTTGGAGCAATAGTAGGAAAGGCTCAGCCCGCGTCCTCTCTAGAATTGACTGGGTCTACATCAGTTCCGACCTCATCCTCCGCTTGGCCGTGCAAGTTACGGGACAGGAACAGGTCGCCTCAGATCATCGATCCTTGGTTTGTTCGCTCGTACCTGAAAGGCCCTGGATCCCGCGACCTTTTCGTTTTGAGGCAAGCTGGTTGTCTAAACCATGGTTGAGGCCGTTAGTTGAGGACATTTGGGTAGACTACCAGCCAGGCCAGGGAGACCCCAGGAACTTCCTCAAAGATGGTTTACTTCGCCTAAAATGGGCTATCCAGGCCCTGCCAGTGGAGGACAAATTCTCGTTCAGGATGGATCGCAGGGCTCTCCGAGATAAGCTAATTCAGATCTAGACCAAACAAGAGGCTGGGGAGGACTTACATGAAGAAGAGCAAAACATTCTGCAGCAATTTCAAGGCCTTGACTTAAGAGAGGAGACATACTGAAAACAACGATCACTGGTTAGATGGCTCCGAGAGGAGGATAGGCAAACGAACTTTTTCTTTGCCATTGTTAAGACACGAGGATGGAGCCAACCACGTTGTTTACACACCATGGAGGGGGGGATAATTGATGAACCACAAAGCATCGCTAGGGAGCTGACACAATACTGGGAGAGGATCTGGGACAAGCGACCCACCAAGCCCATTTCGGTCCAAATTACGCAGGTGCTAAATGAGGAGGATAACGCTTGGCTGCTAACCCCGTTCTCATGGCAGGAACTCGTCGCAACCATCAACGACATGCCGGGAGAGAAGGCACCTGGTCCAAATGGTTGGAGCCTGGAATTCTTTAGGACCTTCCTGGATATTGTGGGACCTAATATTCTGGACACTTTCAACCTTATGCTGGCCAAGAGGCAAGTCCAAAGGGAGCTCAATTGTTCTTGAATAGTGTGCATCCCAAAGCAAGCAGAGGCGCACCGTCCAAAACACTTTCGCCCTATCAGGGTATGCAATGTTTTGATTCAGGTTTTCTCCAAATTGATCATTCGTAGGCTTGTGCAGTTAATGCCCAAGCTAGTGGGAGTAAACCAAACAGGTTTTGTACAAGGCTGAGCCTTGTAGGACCAGGTTCTTCTCATGCAGGAGGTGTTTCATTCTCTTCGAATAACGGGTTTCCCATGGCTCTATCTCAAGCTTGACATCACCAAGGCATACAATACACTCAACTGGGAAGCCCTAACCACCATTATGCAACAAAAGGGTTTTGACCTAGGTTTTATCCAACTTTGCATCCACATGTAATCATCCGCAGGTTTCTCCTTTGACATGGGGGGGACGACTGTGGGGTCTCTCCTCACCTAGGAGGGGATTACGGCAAGGGGACCCCCTATCACCCTTGTTGTTCATTATCGCTATGGATCTGATGCAACATTATTGTAGGACGTCAGGGGTCAACGGCCTAGACATTGCAAGGGTGAAATGTCGAGCTGAACACTATGCAGATGACACAATGTTGCTTAGTCGTGCAAGGGTCCCACAAGCGCGGTGCATCAACATCGCACTTTCTCGGTTAGCGGATGAGCTAGGACTGGAGATTAACAAGGCTAAGTCAACATGTCATTTTATCAATGTGGATACACAGATTAAGAACCAAGTCGTACAAGTCCTGAACATGTCGCCCGAAACAGTCAGAGACACCTACCTGGGTATCCCACTCTTCCAGTGGGGGCGGAGCATGTCTTGGGGTACGTTGTTGGAGAAGGTTGAAAGAAGGATGGGACATTGGGCCAATTGTTTCCTAACTAGGAAGGGGCGATTGGTGGTGGCGTCGGGGATTCTCATGACGATAACCCAATTTGTGGCAGCGGTCGCCACCACTCCGAACGCCATTGTTAACAAACTCAACATGCAAATCCAGCGATTTGTCTGGATAGGGGGCAGAACGAGGGGGCAAAATCCACCTTGTAAGTGGGGACCAGGTCGTGCACCCCCATAACGCGGGGGGGCTGGGCATCTCCAAGTTCGAGGATGAGCTCATGATGGGACAACAACGCCTGTTACTCTGGTTCACATGCCTGCTTCGAGAACCGGCCCAATGGATCCGAGTTATGAATGCGAAATACCACCGTTGCCAGGCGGGGGCGCAAGACTTGAGACCCTGGCAAACACTTTGCTGCCACGCGCGCGAAATGCAAGCACAAGGGTGGTTGGTTCGTAAGCCGCACCGCCTGATGGCAACCAAGCACCCACAGGTACCAGGCTAGCACAAATATGGAGGGGGCGACTTCCTGAGAAAATCAAAACGTTCCTATGGTTGATACGAAATGAAGCACTACCAATTCGTCTGCTTCTGCGCAAACAGGGCCTCATTTTAGACAACACCTGTCCCTTGTGTGGCGCTGCGCCCAAAACGGTACGACACTTCACCTCCAGATGCACCTACATGCGCGCCACATGGCATTCTGCAGGTGTGGCACCCCCAATGCACCTCATAGGCGACTCTTAGGCCACACTACTTTTATGGGTAGTGTGGAAGACAAGAAATCGCACAATCTTCCAACAACACCGACTGCACCCCCCCCCCCCTACGCTGGTGATTTCCCAGGCTCAAAGCACATGGAAAGAGATCAAGGTGGCGATGGGTGTCACGTCGACATACGAGCCTGATTGCGCCATGTTCCAGGTGGAGGAAGAGCTTTGGCAAAAGGTGGAATAGTGCGGCTGGAGTGGCACCCTGCAATGACTGGTTGGTGACCCAGACCTGTCAGATGATGCTTTCTTCACCAATTGGCACAACGATCGAACCTACTTTCAGGGGAGAGAGGTCATCGTCACAAAAGCTTCGATTGCCAGGTGTTTGGGGGCCAGGCCGATGGCAAAGTCATCTTACCATCTGCGCGTAGGTTACAGGACGCAGAAATGTTCTTCGACGGGCCAGTGCCACGCATGCAGAGCAAACAAGTGCCCAGATCCTCCCTACCCCGAATCTGGGCTCGAGCAGTGGATCTCGTGGACAGATATTTTGTCCAGTCTGGCAACGAATCTAACTCCAAGGCATCCACTTCACCTTCTTCTAATGCCTTAAGTTAGGACGTAAGGTTAACTTGCCCCAATTTTTTCTAACAACCCTACAACTACAAAGGCGTGGCTGTCACTCAAGGCTCATCCTGGCCCTATGGTGGAGGGTAGCAGGGGGCAAAACCCATCGAAGTCACAGAGTGCCCCCCCCCCCAAACGAGGAGCCCCCTGCTTGGTCCATCGTTTCCGGCTAGCCGAGAGAGCCTCTAGACCCAGCCAGCAGTGATCTACACACGGAAAAGATGCAGCCAGCAGGGACAGAGACCCCCAAACCCCACGACAGCGCCAGAGATGTCGCCGCCCAAAACCTTGGGGCACAATGAAAGCAGGGACGAGGAGTTGCAGCAAGCGGCACAGGAGGCCGCAACCGCAGCACGCGACGCTAAGTGTCGGGAATGGGAGGCAAAGTGGTAGGAAGCCCTTGCACAAGCCCGGGCCGAGGTGGAAACCCAATTCCGGGAAAGGGAACAAGAGAGAGTTAGACAAAAAACCCTCCTGGCCGATGCAGCCCAGGCCTGGCTGGTGGACGAGATCTGGGCCCAAGTGAGAGACGAATTACTTCAAGAGGAAACCGCCCGAAGGGAGCGCAAGGAGGTTGAACGAGCCCAACACGAGCGAGAACAGGAGGAGACACAAAGGCAACGCCAGCTGGACTTGGCACACGAACATAGTGTGTGCCAATGGCTTAGGGCTGGACGGTGTCCATACCTCATCCTTGGCATCAATTGTAACAGCACTTGGGGGGAGCTCAAGCGCCACATCCGTTGAACCTTGGCATGTTTCCATCCAAATGGGGGGACGTCGACAGCAGATAAGAACCGACGAGAATCGACCATACAAAATATCCCGTAGGCCGCCAATTTTGTGGACATGGAGCTCCATCGCAACACATTCTTCATGCGTTGGAGCGGCCACACTGTGCTTGCCATAGGCTACCAATGAGCCCATAGCAGGGTTGCAGTTTTCGGCCCCCCCCCCAACGCAACGTGGAGCCCTTTGGTGTTGTTGTTGCGTCGTTTTTGGCTTTGAGCATCTTGCTGTAAAAGACAAATGTGCGGTCGAACTGATGCATAGTTTGGCATGCTGATTTTGGGTTGTAACCACACCCCACATGGGCCAACGTTGTTGACCCACTTTTTGTAATTCCTTGTACTATATTTCAGTAATACAATCCTGAACATTCTCTCAAAAAAAAAAAACAGAAATCACCTCAAGAAAAATGCAACCAGAAAAGGAAAAGGAAGTGTGAAGTCAAAGATGTAAGAATGAAGGTTTGAGGAATAGCCAAATTTATAATGCCATTAGGGTTAGGTTCTTCTACTATTACAGCCATGGCTCTTATTTTCCTTTCCAAACTAATAACATGATTTATTCAAAAGTGCATTAAATAAAAATAAAAATAAAAATAATTGTTATGTTTATCACCTGGCACAGCTCATAAGCCATGCATAGGATATAGAGTTCATTATTTTACTCACATAAGTTTAAATATTGCACCTTATTTTAGCACACCAAAGCGTAGCCAACGATATGCATGCATAAAATATAGATCCACACATAACCACAAGAGTCATGCATGCAACCCCCTTCAATGTAGTTAAAGCAAGCAACACAATCCAAATGTGCAAAGGGTGCAAGAAAATTAGCCATGCACTTCTTGAATACTCCTCTAGCGTTGAAGGATACTATTTGTAGGATTTTGTAGGTTGAGAAAGGCAGGTTAGATAACTCCTATCTTGGCATCCCATTGTTTAACTGGAAAAGAATTCACCCTTCAAGGGGGTTCATTCAAAATTTCCACTATTATGTGCAAGGATGGGCAATCGCTTTCTTTCAAGCAAAGCTAGAATTATTCTCGCTTGCTCTATTCTAGCTGCAACTGCTAAATATATTGCCTCTATCTATGTCTCCCCAAAGATGAAGTGAATAGTATCATTAATTAGTTTATCTAGTATGGGGGTAAGAATGGTCCAAAAACATACCTAGCTAACCACAACAGTGTGGTGGCCTTGGAGTCCCAAATTTTGAAGACAATGTTTTAGCAAGTCAATCTTGACTAATCCAAAGCATACAAACTAATGATGTCACCATTTGGCTTCAAGTCATGATAGAAAAATATACCCAATGATCAGCACATGGAACAGACTCAAGTGTTTGGCATGCGATTTGTAATCATCATTCCATTATCTCAAACCTACACATGGAAGAGACTTGGTTGTTTGTCAGGCAATTTGTAATCATCATGCTCAGACCTGCATGTAGATACAAACAGTACATCAAAGGATTTGATGATGACAAAAAATGCCAAAGTGGACAGGTGGTAAAAAATTTGGAAAGGCCACATCCTAGAGAAGATTAAAATGTTCACCTAGACATTATTGTGTCAGGCTATCCAAATGCACGTCTTCTTATGCAACACAATTTGACCTAAGCATTGCACGCTTTGCCCTAACAACATGCCTAAAACAACTGAACATTTAATCCATTGTTATCATTTTAGCTACCAAACATGGACGTTGGCAAACATTTCTCTCCCATTAAGCTTCACTGGTGATTGTTCCTCTCCAAGTCTAGCATGGAACATCTTGAAGGCTAGAAAACATGATAATTTTCAGCTTGAGCCTCCTCCTCCTCCACAATCTTTGCTACTTGTTGCCCAAAGCCATTGGAAGGAGATTGTTGGTACCATGGGCCAAACCTACCTTTGAACCACATTGTGCAAGATTTATGCATAACCAACCTTTATGAGACCTACTTGCAAATGTGGGATGGGATTTGGTGCTGCCCCATCTCCAAGGCAAACAGGACATGAATATCACTGCATTTTTTTTTATGTTGGAGGGGGGATGAAACAAAGCTCAGGGAAGCGGTAGCTTGGCATTCCTATTGAAGGGGAGATTGTGCTACCAATAGTGAAAGGGTTGAGGAATGTTGTTGACTTTTTTCCAATTGAAGTTCCTATCACTGTCGATGGCCAAGTGCTTTGTTCCTCTCTATCAATCTTTTGTAAGCAGGTGGCTGACGTTGTGGAACAATTTCTAGTGCAGTTTGGTAATGCATCGAGCATCACCAGTGGATACTTTGCATTCCCTAAGTGCCTCCTCCATCGTCGCTATGTTAACCAGTCAAGTACTTCTTGGCTTGTTTTAAGCAATGCCACTAGAACAAGCACTCTGGTCTTATATTGGCACTATTGAATGGTGCAATGTACAGGGTAAACAACAAGAGTAGTAGGAAAACAATCTCAAATAATAGCTGCAGGAAAAAAGGTAACAGGAGGACATCCTCCATAGACAGCAACAAGCACAAGCTTGGTAACAACGTGAGAAGGAGATTCGATGTCAAGCTACTTTTGAGATAAGGCTCCAAACCAGGTAGATTCAAGATTACTGCAGGAACAATTTCAATGAGGCCTAAAAGAAGAATGTGAAGAACTAGTTTAAATCTAAAAGGTGCCCTTACCTGGTCCTTGGTGTCAACTTTCAGGCACCAAGTCAACATATATGTGCTTTTGTGAAAAAGAGTTCACAGCAACTGCATTCATATATAACACACCACTTACCTCCTCTAGGGGAACAGCTACAACATGCTAAAGAGTTGAAGTGTCTCGCACATGGCCTCATTAAATTTGAAGAGGATAGAATGACAAAAAAGAACTCATATAGCTGACCCTATTTTGTTGGGACATGGCTAGGATGATGATGATAGAATGTGGTTGGATACCTTCCGCATGGTGTAAAGGAAATCTGTATGTGTTCCTTCTTACCTTTTCCCACGTAACGCACTGTAGATTTTATCATTTTGTCTACAATATTGGTCAACAGTTTATAAGCTTTATGAAATTTTCTAGTTTTTGGAATGATGTAGTTTCTAGTGACTGGGTGGGCACATTGGCCAAATTGTTTTTAGTCTATTTTTGGTTCTCTTTGTATATTGTTATTTCAGGGTTGATCCCCATACACATGCTTTAAGATGCTTTGTGAGATCTTCACTCACCTTTTGATGAATATTTTCTTTTCCAACTAAGGATAACCCGAGCTTTTCTTTTCAAAAAAGTGTGAAGGTACATTGGCAACTGTCGGGAAGTAGATTATGTCCATGATGAACCACTATTAATCTAGTTTTCCTTTAATCTAGTTTTCCTTTTAAATTTTTACTCCTTAGGTCATTTTCTTCATGAAATTTTTGTTGGAAAAAAATGAAGACAACTACATTAGTATTATTTGTTGTATTTCCTGTTATGTTTTTAAAAAAATGTTGCATTTTAAAAAATGATATAAAAAAATAAAGGGGTTTGTTTATAAAGTGATGTGTATGTGGGGATGTGTTTTATCCCATGTGTTAGGATTGGGATTTGGTCCCTAATGTTTCCTTATAAATATAAGGCTACCCCTTATAAATATAAGGCTTGGGGTAGCCTTTAAGGGGGTGTTTTTGATGTGGAAGCATTGTATTGAGGTTTTACCTTGGAGA
>MNCI01016265.1:216155-246924 GCA_015680685.1 Gnetum montanum | reverse complement strand
AAAATATCGCGTTGTAGCAGATCAAATAGATGCTGTAAATCACTGAAAAACTGNCAAACGTTTGTTGGAGTTTACAGCAGTTTTTCAGTGATTTACAGCATCTATTTGATCTGCTACAACGCGATATTTTCTACCTTTAACATTTTATTCAGATCTACAGCGTTCTAATAATTTCTCCAGAGCTTCTCTAGTGTATTTTCAGATCTGATTTGTTAATTGTTTGATTGAAACCATCGCTTCCAATTATAACAACTGGTATCGGAGCTAGATCTAAAGAGATGGAGAGGCTGCAAACAACGGAAAGATTGGTATCAAGAAATTTTTTCTCCAGTGGTAAAACACTCTTCTATATGTTTAGGGCTATCTTTGGTGGCCTGCATGGAACAACTTGACATAAAAACAGCATTTCTCCATGGAGATTTGGAGGAGGAAATATACATGAAACAGTCATAAGGGTATGAAAAACAACAAGGTTCAAGTCTGGTTTGAAGACTGAAAAAGAGCTTATATGGTCTGAAACAAGCCCCTAGGCAGTGGTATAAGAGGTTTGATACTTTCATGAAGAAGCTGAATTATCAAACAAATAATCTAGACCACTGTGTGTATTTTTCTAGAAATGTTTTGGGTAAGTTTATAGTGTTGTTATTGTATGTTGATAATATGTTAATTGCTGGAAATGACATGGGAGAAATAAACCATTTAAAACTGGAATGGGCAAAGAATTTGCTATGAAGGATTTGGGACAGGCAAAGAAAATTTTGGGAATGAATATTTACAAGGACAAAAAAAGGAAGAAGTTGTGGCTGAGTAAAGAAGATTACATTGGAAAGGTTCTAAAATGTTTCAACATGAAGGATACAAAACTTGTAAGTACACCTCTTTCAACACAATTTAATTTATCAAATGAGGACTGTCCAAAGTCAAAGGAGGACTTTGAAAAGGTGAAAAACATACCATATACTTCTGCTCTTGGGTCATTGATGTATGCCATGGTTTGTACACGTCCTAATATTGCTTATACCGGTGGAGTAGGTAGTAGATTTATGACCAACTATGGGTGGAATCACTAGCTGGCTGTTAAATGGATTCTAAAATATTTAAAGGGCACAAAAACACATTGCTTGTGTTTTGGAGACACTAATCTGCACATTGAAGGTTTTGCAAATGCAAACTTTGCTACTAATCATGATACAAGATGTTCCACTACAGGGTACATATTTATTTTTGGTGGTGCAGCAATGAGTTGGTTGTCACATCTACAACCACTGGTAACTTTATCTACAACCAAATCAAAACATGTAGCCCTCACAGAAGCATGCAAGGAAATGTTATGGATGAAGAGATTCTTGCAATCTCTTGGATTAAAACAACAAAGGTATGTTGTGTTTTGTAACAGTTTGAGTGCAATCCATCTTGTAAAGAATTCTGCCTTTCATGCCAGGACAAAACATATAGATATATGGTTCCACTTCATAAGAGAAATCATAGAGGACGGCTTGGGGCATGTTCAAAAGGTCCATACAAAGCTTAACATTGCTGATGCTTCAACAAAACCTGTGATAGCTGGAAAACACATTTTCTGTAGGAAGAAGCTTGGGATGGCTCAAGCTTAATCAAAAATGCACATCTCTTGAAGGCTGGTTGGATTTGTCTTCAAGACAAGCGAGAGTTTGTTGGAGAATAATGAAGACAAATACATTAGTATTACATTAGTATTATTTGTTGTATTTTCTTTTATGTTTTTAAAAGGATCTTGCATTTTAAATAATGATATGAAAAAAAATGGATCAATTTGTAAAGTGATGTTTATGTGGGGATGTGTTTTATCCCACATGTGTTAGGATTGGGATTTGGTTCTAATGTTTCCTTATAAATAGATGGCTTGGGGTAGCCTTTAAAGGGGTGTTTTTGATGTGGAAGCATTGTATTGAGGTTTTACCTTGGAGACAAGAGTCTGAGATCTGTTGGAGTAACAGATTGGGTGCTTGGGAAAGCTATAAGGATGGCTTGTGTCCTTAAGATTTGAGTAAAATAGAAGGCAGATCAGCATTGTTGTGGAGGTAGGGTAAAAAGGGCCTGAACCATGTAAATCTGTGTTCTTGAGCTATTTTCTTTCGCTGTTTTCATTCTGCTTTTACAGCAAACATTTTCTGGAGTTTACAGTGGTTTTTCAGTGATTTACAGCATCTATTTTATCTACTACAGCACGATATTTTCTACCTTTAACATTTTATTCAAATCTACAGCGTTCTAATAATTTCTCTAGAGCTTCTCTAATGTATTTTCAGATCTGATCTGCTGATTGTTTTATTGAAACTATCGCTTCCAATTATAATAGTTTTAATAGGGAAAATAATTGCTTTTAAAAATTACAAATATTTGCAAGAATATTAGGAACAAAATTAATTTTGTAAAAGCATATTCTTACGATCCGTTGTGAAGCCATCCCATAATGCCATGAACTCTGTCTTCATATTTGTCACAACTTCATGTTCAGTAGAACGACGTTGGCCAAGGAAGCTATCAACCTCATCAATAAAAATTATTGATGGTTGAAGTTTATAAGCAAGGGTGAACACTGCAGTCACTGCATCCATTAAACATTTCAAACATTATATTTATAACAAACAGTCTACATTTTTGTTCCATCAAAATAAAACCTAAAGACATTAAATTTACATCTTTAACTAAGAAGAAAAGGTGAAATACAAGCTTAGAAGTGGAGAAGAAAAGACTTTAACTGAGCCATTGGCACCATGAACATAATGGAACAGCAATGCACCTTAGTTTTTAAAAAATCAACTTAAATTTTAAGGATAGAGGAATTAAAACCAACAAAACAATTCAAAATAACATTTATGAAGCAACTAGACTTCATCTCTTGTACCATCATATTGAAGTCCTTGTTAGATTTGTTAATAGGCTTACAGTGCATCGCCTACATCAATCTGCATATGTATTGAATCAGTGTACCATAATACTAGTCCACGTTCCACCAGATTGATCCACTAAAATCCAACTATATATTCATGAATGCTGTCAAAAAGAATTTGAAATAAAGAATTCCAAGTCCAAATTAGCCAGAAGTGATATTAACGTGTCACATGTACCAGTTACAAACTGTTGGCCACATCTTAACATAATGTGTATATCTGGAGGTATCAATAAGTCAAATTTTGAGGAACAATAATACTTACCTAAGTCCTTTATAGTCAACATATAGCTTTTCCTCAGAATCTCTATTAAATAATTAAAATAATTGGCCTTGCATAAGCCACTATCACACTACAAACTAAACTCCTCCTATTACATGAACCATTAGGTACAATTTTTTTCTGTTTTATCATGATTTTCTATACAATATTTTAAGCATCAAGATCCTCGTTAAGTTGCCTCATTTATTAATGTGAATTGAATTTTCATGGCAATGGGGCATAACTTAATGGATTAGACCATGAATGCCATAGGTTCGATTCCAATATACATGCCACATGGTAAAAATACGTGTTCAAGGGTGTCAAGAAAACAGCCAGGAATAAAATTTATTGTCAAGCAAACAGCCTATGTTATTAAGATAAAGGCAATGTGATCATGATGAAGAATTGTATTTTCACTCTTCCTATCTTTTAGGGTTAAAAAGAATTTTGATGATGACAATAAACTGTTGCTTCATACTTCCACTGGAAAACTATCTTTTTCAAGCGCACTCTTTTTGCCTCTGATTTTCCCTGACAACTACTCCCACCAAAAGACAAGTACATACATATACCTGTGTGTGGATTGCACCATGATCTTTGCCCTTACTATAATCCTAGAATCTAGATTAGCAGTTTCATATTGGAAACAAAACACAATTAATAACTTTAATGTGTTTCTGAAATTGCACATCCTCAACACACTTTACCCATTCACAGAAACCAAACTTATTGCTGACTTAAAAACTGGTCAAGAGTATGACTCTTTAAAAATTAAATATCATCTTAATCAGATACATTTTAAAGATGGAAGTCTCCTAAAATTTCAGTTTCTGCTCTATCAGCATTTCACGTAAAGCAGTTCACAGTTTGAAAAACTGTCAAATGTTTCTGTGGCAAACCTTTTTGATAAAGCTGCTGCGAGATTACAGAATCATCCCTCCTTGATAAACTAACTCTTACAATCATTCTAAGAAATCATATAGGTAAAGTTTAAAATTATAGTTTTTGGCTATATGCAACCCATTGATCAATGAAATAGGCGTTGAATGAGTCAGGTTTAGCTTATTGGTTAAAACTTGTAACATACATCCTACAAGTTACAAGTTCAATTCAACTAGGTCATACTGAGATATAAAAAGATTTCCTGCAAGCTATCAATCTATTTAAATAGGTGCTGGAAAACTCTAAGTTATATACTATCATCATCTTGGTCCCTTTATCTCAGCAACATAGCCTAACTCGCTAACGTCAACCATACTTACAAAGATTAGATTTGATTGTGATCCAAACAACTGCAATCCGGATCGGTTCTAGATCATGATCCAATTAGGAATCGCAATCTTAGCTTAAAAATCATAATTCCAAAATCACTATCTAGAATCATGATTCTGAAAAATTCCCAAGAATCCACAATTTAGAAAATCTCTCAGAATCCACAATTTAGAAAATAGTATGAAACTTTAGAAAAGAATAAAACCTTTAAAGACGCATATAAAAGGATACCATTTTTTAAACATTAAACATTATCCAAAAAAACAAAATATTTGTAACTCAGGACTCTCAATAAAAGTATAAAAGCAAAAAGAATGAACATCAAACATTCTGGATATGTGTCATCCCCAGTTTCATGTTTTCAGCACTTTGAGTGCACATTCTTTGGAGCAAACATTCTTCCGCAAGCAACCAAGTAGCAATGCATTTAGAGCATACATTCTTCTGCAAGCAACAGCGAATTCTTTGAGAGCATAACACATTAGCAGTCAACAACACATTCATTGGAACCTCAGTAGCACATTCTTCCACCCATGTTAAATCACTTGAGCAACTCATTTTGAACATTCTTCAACTCATTCATTTTCGTTGACAATGAATACTGAATACTATTAATTTCAAGTTTTCAACGGCAAGCCATTGCTAAGTATTCAAGTTCAAAATTTCAAGTTAGTGATCCAGTAGCAAAGTAGTACAAAGAACCACAACACTCTTGGTTTTTACACTCTTGGTGGCATAATACTATTCATTTCTGCATTTTTAAGTTTTGCAGCTAAAATGGCCATTAAAGATTCAAGTTGGAGGAAGGATTTGGGCTGCTCCTGATTCTAAGCCACAAAAGATTATTTGTGTTTTCTATCAAAAAAAAAAACTGCTATGGTAGTGATTCAAGTTTGAAATCCACCTTCTTACAATTAAATCAAAAGGCATTGCCGGTCTCTTCATCTGGTGTTGTTGTCAGGCCTTTCTTTCATACACAAGTAGCCTCACCAGAATCAAACTCAACAACCTCATCCACTATTGCAAATAATCTCTTCAATGTAGCTCAGGCAAGACATGTATTTCTGGCTTTTACAACAGCAAGTTCACAACACATCCTTAAAGAATCAGCTGCATGGAATAAAGATGTTCATGATGGGGCAGGGAAAGTTATTGGCCAACAGTTTTTTATGTGCTATTCTTGTCAATGCTGCTTGAAGCCTGCTGTTTTAAAAAAATGTTGAATGTGGCAATTACAGCAGATGCAAAATTCAAAGTACCTACATTTGATCAAGTACTACCACCAATCTTGGATGGTTGTGTTAGACACAATCACAACCTGTGGAACAGCATAGGGCACATCTATTTATCACTTTATGAGTTTATATTATTGCTTCAAATTGCAATTTCGTAGTGTTAGTACTTTGACAATATGACTATTGTAGACTGCAGTTGGTAGCCAGTAGCATCATGCTCTAATACTTAAGGTTTGTGAAGATCCTACAATATACATATCATACTTATGAAATGTGAATCGACATCTCAATTCTGATGATCCAAAATCTAAATCCAGGTAACCATGATCTGGATTGGGGTTAGAATTGCAATTTTGATTCCAGATAATTCCAAATTGTGGTACTGAATGATTCAAGCTTGTTTGTTACTGTTTGTTAATAGGACATATGTCTTGCAAAGCTGTTATAAATATGATTTTGTGTGATAGGTTTCTCCTCAGGTTCCTTCATTACTATTTCACAAGAATAGGATGAGTTACTCCTATCAGTTTGTTGTTGTTTAGCTGAGAGTTTATTGCCGTTTGGCAAGATAGATTGTTCTTACAATGTCTATTGTTTTCACAAGACTGGTTTTTCCTGTAGCATTGTCATTTTGCAGAACATATTTTTCTTGCAAAGTTCATTGTTGTGTTGGCAACACAGTTTGTTCTTGCAAGTTCATTGTTGTACCCACAAGATAGAATGTTGCTATGTTTGCAGGGGTGCTGTGCACCTTGTGTTTTGAGTTGCAGCAAAATAAATACAAAGACTTGGATTTGTGGGACAAGCTACTGCTAGTCTCACATTGACTCTACTGTGAATCCAATCAAATCTACATTATACAGTACTATGCTTTCACTGCACCTTGAGAATTCCACAATCCATTTCATCACCAGATCATCCAGTACAAGCAAATTTTCATGGTGATGCATTCTCACAAATTACTATTATTATTCGTGTTATCTTTTTTAAACCCATGCAAATGTATATTCTGTTAGTCCTCTTTTAATTTAAAAACATTTCACTTGACATTTGGATTTGTATCAAACAATAACTAGTTGAATTGAAAACATCTAGTTGACTTGCCTCAGGAATTATCTTCAAATTGTTTAGATTATTTCTGTGGCCAGGTTACTGGCAAGCTATTAGAACGCTCCTCAACACCAATTAGAAATTAAAATCCAGGTTCTCACGTGCAAGTTAAGTGGGGCCATGTCAAGTTCCCAGATTTTACTCACCCATATGACACTTTTGAACAAAGTTTAGCCTCTTACTAACCATGACGTGAACCACTAAAATAATTCTGTCCATATTATAAAATATAATCCCTCTCAACTTTTCAAAAGGTTGCAAACAGCACTCCTTTGTGTAAGGTACAGCAAAGTTCAACTGTATAAATTTCAGAATTACCATCAAGATGTTCAACAGTAGTTGCAAACAAATGTATACGGGCATCATTCACACATTAGTCTTATCACACGGTTATAAGTGGCACATCAACCAAATATTTCACAATTTATTCTTAAAAATGAAAATTTCAAGAAACACTCAAAAGAACAAAAATAAAGCAACGAAAAAAGGTATATCCTTTGTATATGCCTTGAAATCTTACATACCAAGCTTTTGGGCATCACCAAACCATTTGCTCATGAGACTTGCTATGCGCACATTTATGAAAACAGCACCTGATTCCTTTGCTATAGCTTTGGCAAGCAAAGTTTTCCCAGTCCCAGGAGGACCATAGAGCAAAACTCCCTTTTGAGGGCCCAATAGTTTTCCATGAGAAAACAATCCTGGTCTTTTTAGAGGCAGGATAACAAGTTCATATAATGATTGCTTAACATCAGAAAGTCCTCCAATGGATTCAAACGTAACATCTATATCATCAGGATTTATTACATCACATGCTATTACATCCTGCATGAAAAGAAGGGCACAAACAATAACTTAAAGACCGCTTCCATATGAAAATTTCTTCTTTTATTAGTTGGACACATTGATTCTTAATTAAAAAAGCCAAAAAGCAAAGCCTAACCACCTCATTGTACTAATTTAAGAAGAAAAGGAAGAAAAAGGCCCCATTGTTTATAGAGATTCGTAATTTTTTTATGTTAAAAAGCTCCTACAAAAGGATGCATTGTCAGAAGGAAAATTACAGAAATTGCATCTATGCTAAATATAGTTACATGTAATCAAATAATACCGAGCATTTCACCTATGTTTCCTAGCGCAAGCAATAATATATATTTACTAAGCATTGAACCATTATTTACCTGCATCACTATAACAGGTAAATGGATAACAAGCTCAAATCACACGAAACAAAACAGATCAGAAATCACATTTACTTCAGAAGTGCCCCAGCTTGGCTTTGTATATTTTTTACATAAAATCAAATAATAAAAATGTCCCATTTAATACGAAACAGAAACTGAAGTATTTTCTTAACTCCACATGGAGACCACAGCACCCTAACTTTCTCTAAAATAGAGCTCAGTTTCAGTTATTGCAATGCTTTTCCTAGAAAGCACGTGTGAATACCCATAGCCTCCACAAGACTGCCCAAAAATGCAAGGATAGTTTTTTCCCAACAATTTGCCCATCACTATGGCACAACACTCACTAGAAAATTCATATTTTGCCTATCATTATGGCAGAACGCTCACTGGAAATTTCATGTCTGCAATCAAACTAACACGGAAAAATATATTCCACAAATAGCAGACTGGGGATCTGGCCTAAAAAGAACGCCAATATACATCTAAACTGCAAAACAAATGCAAAATAAAATAAACTTGAAATCAGACTTCAACGCCTTCCCGTAGCAACAACAAACAAAGCAAATAAACTCAATCAATAAAACCTTCAACAATTTTCAAAATATGCACAGCCGTACATAATGGATTGCATACAGACCAAAATGTAGAAAAGCGTATTATTCATAAACTGGATAAAGTGCGAATTGAAATATAAAGAAATATAGCAGCTGCTGTACCTTGCTCAACCCTATTCATCACCTCTTTCAATTCCTGTCAAATCTGTTCTGGATGCTGAGGAAAATCGGCAGTTATTGGAACCATTTACCCGTGAGGAGCTTGCAGGGGCCCTTGCATCAATGAAGGCTGGGAAGGCACCTGGCCCTAACGGGTGGCCTGTGGAGTTCCTTAAGGCTTTCATTGATGTTTTTGGGGAGAACCTATTAGATGCTTTCAACGCAATGCTGCATTGGCAGCAAGTTCATAGGGAAATCAATTGCTCCTGACTTGTTCTCATTCCCAAAACTGTGAACCCCACAATTCCATCTCAATTTCAGCCGATTGGGGTGTGCAATACCCTTCTTTGCATGTTTACTAAGCTCTTGGTTGCCCGGTTGGGTCTCCTAATGCTGCACTTGGTGGGTCCCCAGCAAGCGGGGTTCATTAAGGGAAGATTTATTCAGGATCAGGTCATCTTGGTGCAAGAGGTGCTGCACTCTTTACAGGCAGCCAACTACCCCAGTATGTGCCTTAAACTTGACATTGCTAAAGCTTATAACACCATTTGTTGGCGCTCCCTCAAAGAAATCATGTTGTGTAAGGGTTTCCACTCAAATGTTGTTAACTTATGTACGCACATCCAAACATCAGGGCCTTTTTCCCTAGACTTGGAGGGGATGCTTTGGGGTTTTCCTCCCCTAGCCAGGAGTTGAGACAAGGGGATCTCCTCTCCCCCTATCTATTTATTCTTGTGATGGACACTTTACAGGCTTATTGCAAGCTAGAGGGGATTAGGGATCAGCAGATTGCTAGAGTTGATTGTCTAGTAGAACACTACGCCAATGACACGATCTTATTTTCTCAAGCTGCCATCTCCCAAGCAGCTGCTGTAAACAGAGCACTACAAAGAATGGCAGAGGAGATTGGGCTAGAAATCAACCATGGTAAGTTTGCTGTGCACCTGCTCTACACGGAGGTTCAAGTGAAGGGGCCCATTGTGCAAATTTTGGGTATCTTACTGAGCACCCAATAAGACACCTACCTTGGGCTGCCTATTTATGATTGGCATCAAAGGCACACGTGGGCTGCCCTCCTCTAGCGGTTACAAAAACAGATCGATCATTGGACAGCCTGATTCTTGACTCAGGCTAGGAAGACTCTTTTGGCTACACCGATGCTTTTTGCTATGGCTCATTACATTGCTTTGATGGCCTCTACCCCTAAGGATATTATCCAAAAGGTGAATCAAATAATAAGAAATTTTACATGGTCAGAGGGTAAAGGGGGAGATCATATACATTTGGTTAGCTAGAATACAATGGCTATGCCTAAGGCCGCCGAGGGTCAAGACATTGTGGCTATGGGATGCCATGGCCTTATTAACCAACTAATGTAGCAGAACAATGGATCTACTCAATGGATCACAATCATGAAAAACAAATACTGAAGGTGGGAGGCAACTGCACAGGACTCTCATACTTGGCTTGCCCTTTGCATGCATGCCCAATTGTCCTTGGAGTCTAGTCTGCTTAGGGTGTCTCCACATCAACTCATTAAAAGCATGTATCCGACGGTTGGGGGATGGCGAGGGGTGTGAAAAGGCAAACTACCCAAGAAAATAGAAGCTTTTATTTGGTTGGCAAACCACTCCACCATTCTAGTTCATGTTGTATTACAATGGCTAGGGGTGAATGTAGAGGACATGTGTCCTCTCTGCATGGTAGCCAACAAAACTATAACACATTTTATTTATTGCTCCGCATACACCGTCAACATTTCGTAGGCAGGTAACACACATCCTCTATTGTGGTTTGACAGTGACTCCAAGGCTGCTACGGTATTATGGTCAGCTTGGAAAGCACGTAACAGTTGGGCTCTTCGTTGTCTTCCGCTACCACAAGCTGCACAGAGTACTAACATTGGTTTCCAGCTTTGGCGTAAAGCAACCTCAGCAATCAAGGTCACACCCACATTTAAGCCACCTTGCATTGGCTTTAGGAAGAATCTGATGCTCTAGGATATGGTTTTGTAGGCAAGGTGGGCCAACCTCCTACCCCTACTCCATGGGGAGCAAAGTCTTAAGGATGGCCCATTCTACATGAATGGGCAAGGGGAGCCAGGTGTGCGGATTGCACTGTCTAAGGTAGCAATTACAGAGTGTCTAGTGGTGCCAGCGGGGCATGAAACAATTCTTCCCACTAATCATGGCCTCCAAGATGCTAAGGCTTTCTTCTCTAGGCCGATGCCCAAAATAGGGAGTGGGGAGGTCCCCAAATCAACGCTCCAGCCGATTTGGCAAGACACTGTCGAGCTGGTCGACCGGTACTTTTGTGCACACTGGGAACATATGGAAGTTACAAGGTGTACACTTCATATTCTTGAAATGCCTACAACTAGGGTATGCTATTAACCTCCCGCATTTCTTTCTAGCAATGATATGGTGCCAGCAATGAGGACAACATTTGGGACTTATTCTAGCTTTATGGAAGGCTACTCGACCTTGCTAGCCATCGTCACCAAAGAACACTCTGTTCCGTGCTGTTTATGGGAGGAGGTTGCCTTGCCAATCTCCATCAATTGTGGACTTGACTAGGGGGCCTAACAATCCAAGGGTTGGGGTTGGGGCCCTAGCATCAATTATTGATGAGTGCCCGCAGGCATCTTTGCCTGAGGCCATTGGAGGGTACACCCCCCAAGACCTTGAGGCTAAGCTGGCTAGGGCAGTGGAGGCGATGGTGACTTACGCTCGCATGGAGGAGCGGGCCCTGTGTGAAGGTAAATGAAAGGCCCATGAGGAGGAGTTCCAATAGCAATTGGAATTGGCCAAGCTCTTCCACACAGAGGCAACCAAAGAGGAAAAGAGGCGGAGGGACCTGGCAGAGGCAACGGCAAGGAATGAGCTGGAGGCATAGCTCCAACAAAGTATCTGGGAACAGCTCCAGAAAGAAGCACAAGAATAAGAGGCCTAGGCGAGGGAGGAACAAGGACACCGTGAAAGGGAGGAGCTGGAGGCTACTTCGCTTCAGCAACAACAAGATCAAGTGCATGAACACAACACCCACAGTTGGCTCCTGGAGGGGAGATGCCCTTACATTGTTATGAACATTGGTTGGAACACGTCATGGCAGGTGCTACGATGTTACATTCGACGTAGGGTGATGGAGCTTCACCTGGAAAGGCAAGGGGATGTTGAGGAGTGTGTCAAGAAGGAAGAAACTTTTAAGGTTTTCCAGTAAGCTACTACTTTTGTGGATACTAAGAGACACCGTGTTGTTCTAGATGTCATCCACTGTCAAGAGAAGGCCATATGTCGTTGTACCAATCTCCCTTGCCATATATAGGCTTTGTGGGCTTGGGTTGATGTCTCTTTTGGCTCTTAGCTTTTTTGATTCTAGGGTCTGAGGGGAATTCCTGAGGTTTCTGATTAGACACCAATTTTGGGTCTTCCAAGTCAAATCTAGATTTTTGGGGGTTTTCTTGGTTGTGTGTTAGGGGAGCAGAGGGGGTTCAAACCCCTTTAATTTTGTGATTGTACATGCTTTCTGTAAATTCCTTTGCAATTAATATAATGACCAGAACTCCTTTCAAAAAAAAAACTCTATTCATAACAGCATTATCAATAGGAAATTATTCAGGACTTTGTAAAATATCATTGAAATAAGACTGTAGAAAAAAAACAGGAAGAGAAAATGAGCACAGCACACCAGAATTTATGTGGAAAACCACATCAGAAAAAACCATGAGAAAGCAGTGCCAAGCTCTTGTATTTAAGCCAGCCAGCCAAGGCAATGCCTCAACAAGTACACTAAACACACACAACCAGTCTTCTTTTGTAGCCCCTCATTGGGGCTTCTACAACCATTTTTAACTTTCCAAAATTACTTTTTCAGATATACCTAGAAACTTTTAGATTCTCATTTACATCTAAAAGTTAAAATTACAAAAATCACTTTAAGTATTAGAAGGGTAATATACCTTTTCTTTCAATAACAAGGCCATTTCAAAAATACAAAGATTTGGCTTCATTTTAACATTTCTCCCCCTAAGATAAATCTCATTAGTCTTTAAGAACAACAATTGCACTGCAAAACCAACTTTATTTATTCATGTCGATTTCAGACTGTCAACAACATTCTTCATAGTGTGAATTTTCTACACATTTATAAAGTCTCTCTTGTATGATGTGTATGATGAAATGATACTTTATATCTATATATTTTTTCCTTGCAAGATAAGTTGGGTCCTTTACAAGAAAGATTGCATTTTGTCTATCACAAAACACATAATAACTCTTCTATTTAACAATGCCCAAAGATGTTAGAAGACCACAAAGCCACAACATTTCTTCAAAAGCTTCTGCTAATGCTCCATATTCAACCTTTGTGGAGATCAAGTAACTAATTATTGTAACCTTGACAACCAATAGCACCTCCACCAAAGATAAATGCAAACCCATAATAGACTGCCTAGTGTCCAAATCAACCATAAAAGTTGCATCAACAAAACCAGTCACCTATAGATCTCCTTCTCCAAGTTGTAGCTTGCAAAATTGATTTTTTTTTTAATATCACAAAATCCATTTCACTGCAGTCCAATGTGTCCAAATTGAATTTTTTCCTGAATCTACTTATAACATCAACAGCACGAGCTATATCAACCCTAGCGCAAACCATAGGATACATCATTAAACCAATTGCAGAGTTATATATGGTATACTTTCCATTCCAGCTCTTTCTGCTGAAGTTTTTGGACAATCATTTTTGCTTAACTTGATATTAAGTTTTTGGACAATAAATTTTACTTAACCTGAAATAAAGGGCAAGAGGAGTGCTAACCGCACTTACATTAGACATACCAAACCTATCCAACACTTTGGAAATGTATTTTTCATGACTTAACCATAGCAACTTTCTTTCTATCCCTTTTGATCTTCATACCAAGAATTTTCCTTGCTGGTCCCAATTTTTTCATTCCGAATCTTTTTTCCATTTCTAATTTTAACCACTTTATCTTTATTATATCATTACCAACAATAAGCATGTCATCAACATAAAGCAACAAAATGCAAAACTTATGTTCTACACTACCAAAAAATTAAACAAATTGGTCAAAACTACTTTGTTATATTTCAACTCCTTTGTAAATGCAGCAAGATCTTATATCCCTGTCTAGGAGCTTGTTTCAAACCATACAAACTCCAATTCATCTTACACACCAAATTTGGGTAATTTTCATTTATAAATCCTTCAAGTTGTTCCATATATATCTCTTCATCAAGATCACCATGCAAGATGGTTGTCTTAATATATAACTGTTCGAATTCCAAGTCCAATAAGCAACTAAAGCTGAAATAATTATAATTGAAGAATGTTTAACAAATGGTGAAAGAAAATTCTGTAAAATCAATGCCAAGCTTTTGTACAAACCTTTTTACTAACAGTCTTACCTTATATATTTTCTAATCACTTGAATCAGTCTTCAATCTACAAACCCAGCAATTGCTTACAGCTTTCCTTCCTTTAGGCAAAGGTGATAAATCCCATGTATGGGTTCGCTTTAACAATCACCATTCTTCATTTATAATCACATCCCATTTGTCTGCATCTAAAGATGCTTTAGCTTATGCAAAAGTCTCTAGTTCTCCACAATCAGTAAACACTATAATTTGAATTAGAAGAATATCTATGAGATGGCTTTGTTACATGTAGACGTCCTTACTTTATGCAAAGGAATGTTGTTTTGAACTTTCATTGTATTCAGTTTCAACCAATTCTTCACTTTCTGCTAGATGCTCTTCTTGTTCTTCACCTTAACTATCACTTAATACACCTTGTGAAATTGGTGTATTGTTATCATCAACAGCTTCATGTTGTTGACGGCGGTCATTACTGTCATAAGAAGGACATCTGATAGGCTCATTCTATTGAACATTTGAATTAGATTTTTCCAAGCTTGATCCTCAACCTACTTAGGGTAAAAGAAAGAATTGAAAGGATTCAGAAACCAAGATTATGAAAGATGAGAGAACAGAGAATCAGAAATTTAAAAAACCATACATCACACTCCATGGTAAAAACACAAAGAATGCCCAAAAATGAAGAGTTGGTCCACATCCCCAACCAAAATGAGGTAAGCAGTGAGGTGCCAGACTTCTATTGACATTGCTTCATATTTATACCTGGACCTCATAACAAATGTTCTCAAAATAATCTTTACCCAATCCTTTATTTGAGGGTTCCTCTGTCATTCCCTCATATCCCATTATTTATGGGATGGCTCTATATCACATGTACCTTTGAATCGGTAGGTTAATGTCATCTTCTAAATTTAGTTATACCATACATTGAATATTGGCATTATCCTTACAAGAATTTTCTCTAAAGGTTACCTCTTTCGATGTGATTACTTGTCTGAAAATAAGATTCCAATTTCCAAAATTCGTAGCCAAGCTTATTGCCATATCCAATAAAAATGCATCTTTGTGCCATGTCATCCAACTTAGACATATCAGATTTTTGCACGCGAATATATGCTTCACAGCTAAAAACTCTCAAGCGCATATAAAAGATGTCCTTTTCCCTTTATACAATCTTTGAAATTTTCCAATATAGATTTTAATGAGGTGACCTATTAATGAGATATACAGTAGTGCTTCCTGTCCTAGCACAAAACACTTTAAATAAATTTGCTCTAGCCATCATACTTATGGCACATGCTAATAATGATATATTACACCTCACTGCCACTGTTCTGTTGTGATGTTCTAGGGTAGTGGGTTGTTACCTTGTCAGAACAAAAGTTAGAAAATTCATGTGAGATGTATTCCCCCCTATTATCTGAAAAAAAAAAGAGCTTTTTCACTCTTGATTCTTTCTGTGTTTCCACCTCTGAAACAAAACCTTTGATTTAATTCAATAGAGCCAAATTTTACAGTTATAGAATAAATTTAACAAAATACTCTGATCGAACAAGAGACAAAAAAGTATTAAGACCAATCACATCCAAATAAATTAAATCTAGTTTGCTCCGACTTCTATGACATTCATTTCTTTGGAAATTAACTCATCTAGGTTTTTCAACTTCACAATCCCTACAAAATTCCAGGATTACAAAACTAGAAATGGGAATAAGGGATTTAAATTACAGTACCTTCAACCCTGTCTGCTCAGTATATCCTAAGCATCTATGCCGCAAATTGGCAATTTTTGTTGCACCAGCAGTAGCAACAACACACTCTCCCCTATTTTCTTGATAACAACAGAATGCAAAACATATACGGAACCCTCCTTTGTTCCACTCAACAGAGTTATTTATCTTTTGTTGATTTCCATGTACCATTTAAAAAAGAAAGTCTGCGACCAATATCATCAAGTTACTCACCATACAGCATGTTTTTTATAATTTCTGAAACATATTCAACACCTCTATAGTAATATGTTATCCATCCTATTGTTTCATCACAACAATTTCCATACCACAAACCTGAAACTCCATATTATATGCAACATGAACATTATCTTATGAACAGTTGTCATATGAACTAAAATAACTGTGATTCAAAAGGATATGAAAAGAAGCATTAAAAATCATTACCCAAAAGCTCACTGCTCATCCCACCAAGGCAGGGTCCTGAGAGGGTCAATGGATAAGTGAAAGCTAAACGTCTTTTGATTGGTTATGCCCAACCTCAAACCTAAGTCTTACAACTTGAGAAACAAGCACCTTACCATCTAGAGTGGTGGTCTCTAACTATAATTTGGAAAGATACAAAAAGAAGCATTGCTATTCAAAATTCAAAATTCCATCGTCATCAAAAATTTTAGACAAATTTGTTTGTAGATCTAAGCTGGTAAACATCACTCTAACATGCCCTTCTATCTTATTTTATTCTCCTGGCTCTTTTCCTATAGTCTCTTTCTCCTTTTGCTCCTTCCACCTTTTATTAGCCAATAGAATAAATTAGAAGAACAATAAAGGTATATATGGGATGACTATTAAAGGTAGTTAAAACTTAAAAGTAGATGAAAGATTTAATGATGACTTTCTATAAACTACCTTTAAATCCAATGTCATAGTCTAAACATTTTTTTTACCACGCCCTCAGGTTAGTATATGTATCAGTATACCCCGTAGGATTGAACATGTGTAAATGTGTATATAATAGCCAAACCAATATATGGTAAAAATCAGCATTGCAAAGAAGACCTTTACATCATCTTCATCTTGGTGCCTTTATGTTATCTATGATGGGTTGACCATTTAGGTAGGTGAAAGATTTGACAATGACATACTATGGTCAATTGGCTACTTCACACCATAGTGCCTAAACATATATTTTTACCGTGCCCTAGGTCGCATGTGTACTAGCATACCCCTTGGAATCAAACCTACTTGCCAACCAAAAGTCACATACTCTAACCAAAAAATCTGTCATACAAATTAACTTGTGCAAAGTACATCAATAGCAATAAATCCTAATTACAACAGATATGTCCAATAGTCATTTAACTTGAACACATCTTCTATATATGTTCCTATATAGCTCAGATAAAGTTTGACTAGAGATTTGCCACTTTCTTCTGAGAAATCTATTCCACAACATTATAATAATAAATGTTGCTCATCCTCTACTACATATAGTAAATGCAATCAACATATATGTTGTTGATTATTCCATCTTTCAGTTTCAACTTAAAGGTGGTGTGATCCCATTTTTAATCTACTAATTAGTGCTCTCATGGACATTGAAATTGTTGCATGTAGATATTTTGCTTCATCATGCCTGCCACCTCTGATGTTTTACTAGTAAAATTAAAGCTTTTTTTTATTTATGCCTCATTTTGCTATCTCTAAAATTTTCTCTTAAATAAGTTTCCAAGCTTGTTCTGAATTTATCACCAAATGAATATTATCAGTTCCCTTTTTTGTAGCCACAATCATCCTTCATGAAACCACTTTATTGTTGAGATTTTTGGAAAGTATCTCCTAAGATCTTATTGCTATTTTTCTTACTCAAGTAGGGCCTTAAGAACTAATGCATTGCTTTAGCTTCCACTAGCAACAATTAGCTTTTAATAAAAGTATCACATATGGAACTTGAGTTTTCACCTTAAGTTCACCCAACAAGAACTTTTTTTGAAGTTTTTCAATTTTTTTTATGCTTTCAGATCAAAACTAGGGCCCAACACTACACAAAAAGCATATTAGCTTATACAATTGTTTTGAAAAGATGCTTTTAAATTGTCCAAGTCAAAATATTGTGATTGCTACATCTATTCCTCATTGTTTATAAAGTCTTCCACTTATTTGCAACTCGTTGTAATATACAATGCTACCACTTATAATTTTGAGAACATTACACTCCCAAATATCTATATGTATCCGCAATTTCAAGTTTTTTTATTATTTATGTGGAAAGTGGCGTGGAGCCTACCTCAATAGACCCCAAAAGGACCCATTCCACAAGTTTCCTAAGCAATTTAAGCTTAGCAAACAAGAACAACACAAAGGAATGGAGAAAACCCTTCCTTTATTAAGACAACTCTCAAAAATTAGAGAAATACATCAAGATTAAGGAGCCAAGCTCAACTCACACCTCTCCTAAGGATCTTAAAGGCCACACATGTTCCCTCTCAATCCTGAATTACTCACACTTGAAGCATAAGCTCAATAAAAGACACTTACAAGAGATTTCCTCTACCTCTCTTAAGTTCTCGCCCTTGCCTCTCACTCAAATCAATACAATGTTCCAATACAACCTCTCCCTTACTTGCACTCAAACTCTCTTGCACAAGCACTCTCCTTGCACAAGCTCTTAAGAGACCTCTTAAATCTCTCACTTAACTCTCTTGCCCAAACTCAAGCCTTGGACACTTATTTATAGCTTCTAATGTAACCTTTCATCTTCCTTTGCATTCAAAAATACCAATTAATTTTTGTTATTTGCCAAAGTAGACATCTTATGGTTAGAGGAGACATCTTGCCCAAGTGCAGATGCATTGCAGGAAATGTCTTACATGCAGAGGAGACATCCATACTACAAAGGAGACATCTATCTTGCAAAGGAGATGTCTATCTTGCAAAAGAGACATCTATACTCCAAAAGAGACGCCTATCCTAGCAGGGCCAAAAATAAAATTGCTTATTTTGAGGTTTGGAACACCCAAATACCTCAAAATAGGCTCCAAACACCCCCAAACATAGTAAAACACCCTGAAATCATCACCAACAAGGTCAACACAAGAATACACACACAAACAAGACACACACACACACATAAAAATACATTGAGGATTACACAAGAGCTAGGTGATGTCCTCATCAGAAAGTGTAATCTCTCTTATTCATTCCACAAATTAGCACCTTTGTTTTGTTAACATTCATCTTCATTTCTATACATTCACAAAATTTTTCTAGTTGATGCAACATTGTTATTAACCGTATTTCTGAATTTGCAATTAGTGCCACATCATCTACAAAGATTAAATTTCATATCCATGACTAATCCACTACTACCTATGCTACTTTGACACTAGCCTGCATCTTAGCTCCAACATTCCTTTAGCAAGCAAGATCAACAAGTTTTGCCTCTTTTGCACCCCCCATTTGCCCCCAAATTGTACCTACGCTCAACACCACTCAAGAGAGTGGGCAACATAGTCCCAAGGCATAGTCTCCAGAACTACATTGTTTTGCACTGTTTTCAAGTACATTGCGGTTTGTTTGGCACTCGCACATGCAGTCTCAGTAGCTTAGTCACAGTTTGGCAGTCTCATAGGGTCCATTAGAGCACACCAATAGAACACCATTTCACTTTAGTGGGAGCATAGTTGGGGTTAGCGTAGACCCAACTAGCCCTCTGCCACATGGTGCCCGATCCGTGACTCACACTAACCCTAGGCCTATGAATACCCCAACGCTTCACGTGTTAGTGATTGGCATTTTGGCATTTCAGTTAGCAAATCTCACATCCAGTTGGCAAATTTGAGCATTGGCATTCTGAGCACCCTTGCACCCCAGCACACTTAGCGTCTTAGCAAACTTTGGGACATAGCTTGACACCACTGTACACCGCCCAGTGCACCGTACACCACGACAACAGCCAACCTGGCAAGCTTAGACCTCACGGTGGACATCAGTTCTTCACAACCAGGCACCCTGAGACTATGACTACACTGCCTACTGTGCCTATTTGTACACTGCATACCTCCTAAACTTTTCTTTGTAGTTAACTACACTCCCCCCCCCCACGTTTGGGGTGGTGCCTTTCTCTCTTGCTCACATTATGTGCATTTTTCACATTCTCTCTTGCATTTTAGCATTTTACTCGCATTTTTCATTGTTTAAGCACATATTTGCATGTTTGCACCCTCATTTTCACGTCTGAAACCTCTACTACGCTCACACCCATGGGCACCACGAATATCGCAGAACACTGTGTAAACCCCCTTAACATTCATTTCATCGTAACACCGGTAAGTCCCAGTTCGATCGACAAGACAATTCTGGGCACCCTGCTTCTATTCCTAGCAAGCCCTTGTGCGGAAGCAGGGTCAAGGCTGTGCAACCGTAGACCTTTCAAAGTACCATTCCAACCTCCAACGTTTTCGGTCGCTACATGATGAACACGGCCTACTAGACTATTAATGCCAACAAAATGAAGCAACATATCCAAGGTTATTATAATTCTACATAAACAATTTTTGCAATATTGCCACTCAATTCTAGGAAAAGGGCAATAAATATTTTTCAATTGTTTTCACTCAATTCATGGCAAGCAATGAGATCTTGGAAAGTTTGCTTGGATCAAAAATGCTTAAATTTAGACATTTCTATCTAAATGACCACTTAGTTTGGTCAATACTACCACAGCTTCCTTGCAAGGCAACATTCCCAATTCTTCACTTGTACAAAATCTATAATGGCACCATAAATCAAGGTGAATCCAATATCTAGGCTGCAATTAAACACAATAGGAGATTTGACAATCATTACATTTTGAACTTCATCCAATATAGAGCCAATTACAAGTGATATTTATGAAAGGTTGAGCAATAAGGGGGTAGGGATACTTACTACTAGCAATAACCATAACATAAGGGTCCTTAGCCTCAATAAGGCATGGCAACAAAAATTCATTATTAGGTCGTCATCTAAACTTCATCAAAGAAGCAATAAAGCCTAGATGGTAATAAACAATTATTATTAAGTCATCTAATAAAGCCTAATCCAGCTCCATCACTTATTTTCCTATGGCAATCATGCAATAATTGTTTGTGCATTTACATCAACAGCAACAACAAAATGGCAGGAAGAAAAGATTATATGTTTTCACTGCATAAAAGCTAACTATAAGAAGAAATGAATGACAACAATAAGATAAATGAATGACAAATAATGTGTGTGTATTTACAACACATCAGTAACAAAAAAATGTAAAAATTTGCCAACAATGGCTTGTTGAAAGAAAAATTGCTGACAACAACACCCATTTATGTCTGTGGCTTGGCTGAGGGGAAAATGAGCTGCTGCAAATGAAGATTGCAAAGGGAGAGGAAATGCTGTGCAAATTAGCCAACATATCTCTAAACAAAATTTTTTCTTTTCTTTTATTTTCTTTCATTTTTAATCTTTGAGAAAAATGCTTCTGCAACAGAGCCTCTTGCAGAGCGATGTGCTTCGACCAACTGTGGACTTTCAGTTAGAAAAATGGCTGAAACATACATTAATGTATTTTTCACCATGCTGCAAATAATTTTTTTTATTCATGCCTGATAAAAAAAGGTTTTATTGAATTGGTCGTACATAATTATAAAACTGGTTCCCCCTATTGTTCAACCTTCACGATAGTTACATGGATTGGATTGCTATTATGTGAAGTCATTTCATCAACTACACTCATTGTACTTTTCAGAAAACGGGAAAAGGCGATAATTTTACTCTAAGGGTCCTTTAATATTGCCAAATTTTCTTGATACCCTACATGAATACGGTGTTCCTGACATGCATGTGCAAACCCACTATGTTATGAACCGCTTTGCCTTACCACACCTGTAGACAGTGCCTTAAAACAGCATGGACCCGTAAAGTAAAAATTATCCCACAGGTAAGGAAATGTAATAATAACAATAACAACGTCATTCATATTACATGAAAATTTCACAGGAACGCGAAACATAAAACCAACCTACCGCTAATAAAAGGCATTCCAATGCACGAAAACTGAACAGAACAAGGAGAAGCAATTCTATAACCTAACCTACTACCATAAGGTTGCCAATATTGCTTCTCTGCAAAGTACATGAACTAACCCTGAGATGTTCAAGATGGAAAAACAAATTCCAAAACTTCGTGTCTTCAACAAAAAAACATATCAAACATACCTCATAAGGGTTAGTCTTGACGAGAGGGCGTCCGAGCTTCTTGGAAATCTCTTTCTTACGGTCGGCGGCCTTCTTAGCGGCAGCTCTGTTAGGGTCGAGTTGCCGCAATCCTACGAAAAGAACCAAGCAGCTCACTGCCGCGCTTATTGCATACAGAATCAATTCCTGCGTCAACGTCGTCTGTTTGTGCCCCATCTTAATCTTAATTCTCTCTCGCAACTTTAATTCTCACTCTTCCTTCCTTCCTTTGTGTATGTCAAATAAATAATTATATAGACACAAAAACGTAGCTTCAGCTCCACTCCAGCTTACAATTTGTGCCAGAACAATTAATTAATAACGAAAAAATTCAATTTCGATCTGCTAAGCTGATTTTTCAGGGGCTTACCGAACTCATTTCATCTTCTTGTCCAACGCAGCAGCCCGAGCTCTACTTTGCTTTGCTGGAGTGATTAGTGTTTGCCCTCCTATTTCTTTGCTTTTGTAGCGATGATGACCATGAGGATGATGCCTCTCAATCTGATTTGCAGGTGCTTTATCAAAATAATAAATATCCCGTAGAATAACAAAAATAAATCCTCCGTACTGATGCCTGGAACATCAAAGTGATGGCTGAGCAATTTTTGTCTTAGCTGATTAATAACCCAGGTGTACTCATACTTAGTAAATTGTTGAATTTGGTGCTAATGTGTTACCATTTTTGCCTTGCCTAACTAATAACCAAGGTGTAGTCATACTTGGTAAATTGTTGAATTTTCATGCTAACATGGTACAACGTAAATGATAGATAAGTTGGATAGGTTATTTTGTTTCTTTTTACTCTCTTCATTGTTTGTAATGGATGCTTTTTTTCTTTTTAAATAGACTTTATTGTATTGGAAACTCTTGAATATAAAGTGAAAACTTGTCAAAATACTTTTGAACAAGGGCAGGACTTGATCCTTTTCGTATTTTAGAGGGAAGGTTTTTCAAGATTCATCATAAAGATGAACTCTAAAAAGGCATCCTAAAACCTAGCCCTTGTCTTATCCTAGAGAAGAGCTCTTTTAGGATTGGTTGCAAAGAGAAAAACATCAAAAATCATCCTTAAAATCAACAAACTTTTCTTTAGTAGGATTGGTTGCAAAGATAAAAACATCAAAAAGCATCCTTAAAATCAACAAACTTTTTCTTTGGACTCTATCTGGATATTTTAATATTATTATTCATGTTTTTGGGATTCAACACCACTCCTCTCCCCTCCCCCTACACCCTTGTCAAAAAGAGAAAACAAAAAAAAAAAAACTTTTTATCTACTTTTCTCATAAGAATGATGAAAGGAAGAGGTGGTTATAATCTTTTTTTTATTTCCTACAGGAATGACAATAAAAATATTATATAAATAAGAAATTTTTTGAGCTAGAGGTATCAATTTTAGGTCATTTTTTTTATGAGGTGTTTAAGACCCATCATGACCATATCAAAGCCTTGTAATAAGAAATTTTTATCCTATAGAACTTTTGTGGTCTCAAAAAGATGTAATTAAGCATTTCCACTTCCATTTCCATAAATAAAATCAAAAATTATAATAAAAATTCAGCAAGCATGTTGAGTACCCTAGTTATAATCTAGTTTTAACAACTAGCCAAGAAACAATAGGCCTACTCTTAGCCTTTGAATGAAGTCCCACCTTATATCACACTTGGAATGAAACATCTAAATACAGTACGTCCTACTAAACATATTATGTCACACTTGAAATGAGATATCTAAATACTTCCTTTAAATGATTTGCCCTACTATTAAGCTCTAATAAATGTCACATGTAAGAGAAATAACAAACAACTTCATAACTTCTATAACTACTTTCTACCCCTCACCTCCCCCACCTCCACTACCCTACTATGCTATGCCCTACCACATTGATGAGTAACGATATCAGACCCTCGATATCGGGTACTTGATATCAGAGTTGCCAAAGCAATATCGGACATGCAATATTGGAACTTGTGTCGTCACCTATAAATAAGAGACAAGGGCACTTGGTTTCAGGGAGTTTTCTTAGTCCCTTAGCCGAACTCTTGCAGTTTTGCCTTTACAAAGTTAGAATTATTTCTGAGTGTTCGCAGTAGGAGTCATAAAGTGAACGGATCTTTATTCGAGCATTGTGTACCTAAGCATACCTTGTGTTTGAAAATAAAGATGAACTTTGTGATAAACCTTGCAACATTCAAAATAGCTTAATTATTTCATTTAATTGTTATTTATTATTATTCGCTACTCTCATTAGTTAATTAATGTTATTTTATTAAATTGATAATTACCAATGAATTAGCACACTCAGTACGACCACTTCAAGCATACGTGAACACTTGGTAACCCAGTAACAACTAGCGCTTGGTAATCCTAGTAGTGTTACATTGGTTTAGGATGTGTCTGACAAGTGGAAATAGATGTTGGTGTTATGACTGGTTAGAGCATAGTTGATTAGTAAAATTAAATTAGTTAACTCAATTATTTCATTTCTCCATTTCAAGCACTAGGAACATAAAACATAAAAAGCATAAAAATCATATACCTCAAGCTTACTTAACCATACAATCGTGCCTTACAAGTAAGCTTGGGAAGACAATGATCACATAACCCATCCTTGTTTTGTGTAAGTGCATAAGCACTTAATCCTTGAAGTTCCACCGAATCACATGTAAACGCTCGTATTCGTATGGTTGGGCATAGGGGTACGTCGCCGCTCATCATTGGTGCCATTGCTAGGGATTTGGTTGTTTGTGTGTTGATTAGAACTTAGGAAATCTTTCCACTGTTGGAACGAACCCTTGGGGTTAGTTATCCTACAATCATTGAAAAAGAGTATTGCACACTAAATAATCAATCATGTCTCCTTCTTCTTATGAGAGTGCTTCACCGACTAGGTCCAACATAATGAAAAATCAAAGGCGTAGTACATATGATAACCCGCTAGTGCCCCAACAATTTCGCATGGTATACGCTCATCCTGATGAGTATATACCAAACTTTACCTTTATCCTCCACCAGGATGAACAATTGTGTTGGCGTGATTTAGAAGGTAACATAGTGTTACCTCCCTATCACTCAGTCCCAAGCATGCTTCTTTATGCTCTCACACGAATTGGTATGCAACACTTATAGGCAAAGTACGTTGTGCATGAACATGACTCAAGAGAGTATCAACCCATGGAGGCACAATGCCAAAGGGACCTACAATAGGAGAGACATTACAAATCTATGAAGGAAAAGTGATCTCAGGATGTTCTGTATGTCCTAAGTGAAAACGAGGGTGATGAATTTTCCTTGGGAGCTTTTCCACAAAATGATGTTCCTCTCATTGACTTCAATCAAGGAGTTGTGTATCAGAATCTTCACTCAACTATTCATTACCTAGGTTCTAATACCAACGAATACAAAGAGTCCAAAAAAGGAACACGAACACATAACATTGACGGACATTCCAATCATAACCACGACCGAGGTTGAGACCACCAAAGAGAAAGTGACAGATGCTATCACAGTGCCAATCCTCCTTCCTCTTCACCTTCATCATCTCCTTCCCCCTCTCCTTCAGGATTTGAACATAGTCGCAAAGGGAAAGACCATGAGGACAATGGTATGCGAAATAGAGATCATAGACAAAACAGTTGAGAAAGGGGACGAGGGCATTTCAAAGAAACACATCATGAAAGGAGGGAGAGTAGAGAACAAAATAGGCATCATAGATGCCATAAACAATACGATCATGATAGGATCAAAAGACTAGACATGAACAACATCCCACAATTTGAAGGGGGATACAATGCTGATCCTCAAACCATCTACAAGTATTTCATGATTGATGAGTAGCGAGGTACCCCTACACTCAACCATACGAATACAAGTGTCTCACATGCCATCCGGTCGAACTCCAAGGACTAAGTGCTTACGCGCCTTAATGGAACACTTAAGGTTAATCAATCTCTGTCTTCCCAAACTTATTTGTATTGTCACGGTTGTATGGTTAAGTAAGCTTGAAGTATATGATTTTTATATCTTTTGTCTTTTTAATGCCTATGCTAATGGGGAAGGGTGAAGAGAACTAAATGACTAACTTTCATTAACTATCCACTAACTAAGTTCTAATTATACTAGCACCAGTATTCGTTCCCACTTGCCGCACACACCTTGAACCAGTGCAACGCTGCTGGGATTACCAAATGCTACTCGTTACTGGGTTACCAAGTGTTACACACGTGCTCGAAGCGGTCGTACTGAATGCACTTAACTAGGAGAGTCAAGGGTTGAGAGAGATTAATTATCTAGGAAAGTGATGAGTCGTATTTTGGGTGACCGCGATATCGCAGCCTGTCTCCTCATCTATAAATAAGAGGTAGATAGATGAGTCAAAAAAGAAAGTAGAAAGTAGTTAGTTTGTTTGTAGTGTTTTCATTTCTTTCTCTCAACCCTTTTCCTCTCCGTGTATGCCCGTAGTGTGGTGAATGTAATTGTACGACATCCTTTATTCGAGTGTGACATACTTGGACACGCACATGACCGGCAATAAAGATCAAGATTACTTCATCATTGCAACATTCACTTAGCTTAATCATTTAATTAATTGTTATTTACTACTTTCCTAGTTAATCTCTCTCACCCTTAAACTCATGTTTAAACGTGGAATGAGTACAACTTGATTACGAGCATTTAAGTGTGACTACTTGGTAATCCAGTAGCGTACCTAGGATCTGTGCTTGGTAATCCCAGTAGTAGTCGTGCACGAAGTCCAAGATGTGTACGGATAATCAAGGAATGGATGCTCATCGCACTTAGCCTAGTTTAGATTCTCTCACCCTCTCTCTCCTAGATTAGTGAATATTACTTTCCATTACCTTCAGGAGTAGCATTATATTAGAAACCACATCATACACCTCACTCTGGACTAAATCATACGTGACAAAGATAATACTAGTTAGGGTGGGAAGACAGCGAAATACAACCTAAGGCTAACTATCTAGATGCCACAACTAGTTCGTTTGTGGAGTTCAACCGGATTGAGCGTGTAATGCTCGTATTCGTATGGTTGAGTGTAGGGATACCTCGCCACTCATCATTGGCACCATTTCCGGGATGGTGCTAATTATCTAGATTAGTTATATCATACAAGATCACTGTATAGGACTTAACAATATATCTTTTATGAAAAAAATAATTGTAAAAAGTCACATATAAATTCACACACAATTTCACAATCATGCCTCTCCTACAAGATTACGATAATGCCACACCTCGTGAGGAAGTTCATTGGATAACCAACGAATTATATGACAATGAAAATTGGAGTACACAACTCGAGGTGGGGGTTTCTTATAAACATGAACGAAAGCAACGTCATCCCAACGCACGGAAGCATAACTTACCCGATGACGATGAACACCCACTGGCCACTACAAGCTTAATGCAAATACAAGAGGCTGTTCGAATCTCTCGTAGGCATCATAAAGAGAGTCGTCTACCTTGGCTCAATTTAAACAACTTCCCTAATTTTTCAGGAGGCTATGACTTAGATCCACAACAACATTTACAAGCCTTCTACGATGCTTGCACATGGAACAACATTAATAACAGGTGGCAAAAACTTAAGCTCTTTCCTATGACACTTGTTGGCCAAGCAAAAGTATGGTATAGATCGTTAAAACCAAATTCAATACGATGTTGGCCAATAATGGTAGAACTCTTTAATGAAAGATATCAAACCTACACAAGAGTGTCAACCTTGAGGAAACAAATCCAAGAGTGGAAACAAGCATAACATGAACCCTTGGACATGGCCTGGAAAGATATTATGCACTGTTAAACAACTGTCCAGGCCATGGGTTCTCCGAGGAAAGGCTAATGTACCATATCATTGACGGGCTATGTAATGAAACAAAAGAGACCTTAGGAATGTATGCCCAAGGTCAACTATACAAACTACGAACCCATTAAGTCCAAGAACTTGTTAAGCGGGTAGCAAAAGAGGAAGGAGAAATGGCTATATGGGAGAGTGTTGAAAAACATCAACGAGGCCAAAATCTCAACTTAACAAAGGTCCATAATCACAAAAAGGAGAAATCAACCTATCACAAAGAGAAAGAAGCATCTTTGTCGGTACAACAATCACTAGAAGAAGTTGAGGCAAAGATCAATAAGATGTTGGAATGGACATATAAAAAGTGTGGAGAATACATCGATATCATTGGAGATAGAGTTTTGACAACCCAAGAAGTAGGACAAAACATTAGACAATCGAAAAGAACGGATAAGGAAAAGAAGGGCTCAACTTCCAATCATATGTATGAATGCAACATCTACCTGTACGATCACCCCAACAGCCAATGCCCAATCTTGTTACATTTATATTAGCATTGGGGAAGCATGTTACACCCAGAGTTCATACAAAGATACTGTGTTCAATCACAGTGGCAACAATCCTAGTTGTGGGGGAAGCCACCCCTAAATTGGAGAAACCCTTCGTACCAGCTGAACCCAAACGCTTATCACGTTCAACATCCTATTTCTCCAACTGGGCCAACATACTCTATCACATTGCATTATCATTCTCCTCAATACTATCAACCCATGTCTTCAACATAACCACCGCCTTGTGTATCCTACACTTCTCCTCATTTTCAACATTCTCATCCTTTCCCTCCTTCTACAGTGCCACCAGTTGTTCCTAAAGTGTTTGCACCACAGCAACAACCTCTGAACGTCACTTGTGCCACTATTGCTAATAGTAGTGAAAGGCCTCCTCAACATCCAAAGTGTCCCTTCTTTAAACATGACCGTAAGAAGGGACAACACAATTCCAAGGCCACTGCATCCTCCAACTCAGTACTAGTCCAACACTGTGGTGCACCCTTATCTTCGAACCCAAGGCCTCATGTTACTTCATCAGGGCCACCAATTAACACTCCAACAATCATACAGCCCAATGAACATAGGAATGGAGAGCGACAACCCGATCCTTGCATACCATCTTCCGATCACAAACATCATAGTGGATCAATTCCTTATCCAAGAACCACATTTACAAATTGCCCCACTATGCTCACTATAATCAGGTGTGTGAACCCCGATGGGGTAAATATAATCAAGTCTGAATATTTCCAACATGCAAGGATCCTCATCTTCCATTTATTAATCCTTTCCATCCTCAACTATTTAGTTATGGGGGATATCCCCCATTCTAGTAACAAGTAGGATTAATAACCACTTTTTATTTTCTTTAATTTTAGAACTTTTTGTTTTCCAGTTTTTCAGTTTTCAATTTCTTGTTTTATCATTTTGTCTTTTTATCTTTTTACGCTTTTGTAAGTAATCTTATCTACTAATAAAACACTCATGTGGATCATTGGTTGAGGTGTGTTCTATGTTATTGAGTCTCGGGTGATCAATTATGTGGACAGTGAGCCCATTACACCAACTCATCCACTCTACAAATAAGAGGGTTTGTTTGAGGGTATAGTGATATTCTTGACATTTTTAAAACTTAAAATTAATTTTGTGCTCATTGTACCCAGAATGAAGAAGGATGGTCCAAGAGGGAATGATTAGGGTGTGACATCAAGGGGACTTGCGGATTCTCTTTGGTAACATCTATGGGAGTTATCATGCAACGAGGGTGTACTAAGATCCTCGTAGATCTAACATAAAATGGGAGTAAGAGTAATCAAAAGGCACTCAAAAATCCAAAGTTATTCTAGGGGGTCCCACTAGAAAGACATGCATCCATGCCTGAAGTTTGGCAACTTCTCTGAATTCAGTATTCAAAAAAAAAAGAGAGAGAAGAAAAGAAAAACAAAGGAAGTGCCACAAAATAAAAATCACTCCTCCCTTGAACAAAATGCCAAGTGATCGTATGCCTTGTTGTTATGGTACTCTCATAGTTGCTCATCATGGGATGCAACAATGCGAGGTCATTAATTAGAGGAATGGACTTGGTCCTGATCTTGGAACGATGGGTTAATGACACATTAATCATGCTTTACATGTAGGATTCACTGTTCCCTGGGTTAGTTACGTCACATCCCAATCTCTACAATCCTTTCTATAGTTTGTCTCATCTCACTATTCGTGTAATTGTAGCTCATGTTGTGTGTAACATAGAATTCTTACCTCATTCTAGTGATATTTACATGTGTGTGTTTTGTGGAATTAATGTGGATTACCTTTAACCCTTCTAGTGCCCACAGACACTTTTAAGTGTGGTTACACAAGGGCATTATAGGTTGAAACCTACTTTGGGGAGGACCCACTTGTGTAATTTTTTGTAATTCTCGCTTATGACACAACTCACACCTACCATCTCTTACCCTCAGCTTATTTTTAATAACATTCTTTCCCTATTATTATTACCCCTCCAAATTCCAATGTTCCTGTGTACCATTACATAGCCTTTTCTCTACCACCCAAGGTCCTTATTGATAAAACCCATAGATCATACTTATTCGTGCCTTCAAAACCATCTAATTACCTTAGAACCCCTTAACAATAGCCCATTGTCCTAAGTTACAATGGTGATTTCAGGAAAATCTTTAAAAAAATTCGGTATTTTTCTTGTGCCCCATGTCACTAGGGCCATGATATTGCATACACGATATTGCATACGCGATGTATCATATGCAATATCGTGTCCCACAAAACCTATAAATAGGCAACCC
>MNCI01016265.1:171689-215408 GCA_015680685.1 Gnetum montanum | reverse complement strand
CCCCCCCCCCCCCCCCCCCCCGGCGTAACACTTAGCATCATTTCTTACTATTCACATGGGGGAGTTGTCGAATTTTTTCTCTATGACTTGCAATTGTGTGACCCTTGCTTTCATATCCGTATCTCGCTAGCTAGTACTTCGATTTTAATTCCGTCTGAACCTGCTTGAACCCGAAGTGTTTAGCTTAGTCGTGGGGGAGGGACACCTGCCGAATAGCACCTAACATTTTTGGAATTTATCATCTTCCAAAGGACATTATTAAGGGTAATTAGTTGTAAATTAAGAATAAAATGTGCCAAAAAATCATTTAATCCTTTAGGTACATTGGGAAATTAAAATTGGAAACCACCTAAGTAAAACAGACTCATTATTACAATCTTTCGAGCAATATCACACGGAGATAAAATAAGTTCATTAATTAAGGCAAGCAGTAAGGTATAACTTAACTTCAAAAACAACTTTACTAACACTTGGCCTCGTGTGATTTTAGATGGCCCCGAAACGTGGACAAAAGGAAGGCCCTACTCAAGGTGGAAGCAAACGACCTAGGAGAGGTGGAAGATAAGATCTTGCCAGACAACATGTAGAACAGGAGGAACAATCGTTTAGTATTCATCAAGAGGACCCTCATACTATCTAGTCTAGGCAGGCATAATGAGGAGCTGCTGCAGCACCTGAACAGGGACAACATCTCACGTTGCCCCAAGATTGTGTTCAGGCCATCCACGAAAAGTCCACATTCGATGCGGTGATTGTGGAATTGAACTTTGAATCTTTTGCAGAGTTCACTCCCAAGGCTGTTAGGGATCACTTCAAAGGGTCTCCCTTATGGCCTACCCTCTTCGAAAGCAATGCCTGGTACCTAAGGGAGACATACCAATTCTGGCACAATAGAGAACAAGGCACCACCATCAATATTTGTGGTGTGCCAGCTGATTTCTCCACGCAAGCCATTTCGGAAGTGTTAAACCTTCCAATTACAGGGCCCAAGGTTACTCAGTTATCCACCCGTTTAGACCCTGATGTGCGACGGGATTGGTTAGAAAGGGCGTATGGCAAAGATAAGACATTTGGTGAGTTAACGACGGAGGAGAGGATCTACTTCAAAATTGAAACTTATCACCTCTTCCCCACGAAGGGCTTAAAAAGAATATCAACGTATGTGACAAGAGGATGTGCAGTGCTAATGGAAAAGGTTAATGCTAACATGCCCCAACTATACTTAACGGAGATCCTGAGGTGGTTCGAGGAAAGGAAGATAGGGAAGATGGCATTGCCCTTCCCTTTTCTTATCAAAAAGCTTTGCCGATGTGCTGGTATCAGAATGATGTCCTCCGAAAAGCCCAGAATGCTTCATATGCTGAATTGTTAAGGTCGCCAGCTCCAAGGAAAATCACTGGCGAGATGCTGGGACCAGAAGAAGAAGAAGAACAGATGGTTGGACCAATTGCAACTCAACTTGCAAGACCCAACCAACCTTCAAGTACAGGACCTAGCCAACAACAGGAAGCAGGGCCTAGCACAGGCCAGGATTAGTTGCCACTGCTGCAAGACTATAGGCCAGGAAGTTTGTTGCTGCAAACGTTAAGATTACGCTTGTCATTGTCCATCCATAACTATGCCATCGATCTTATTCCTTGCATAATTGCTTCAGCACCAGTCCATTCCAAGTTTTCCCTCCAGATCCAATCCATTATTGTATGATTACCATCTGCACACACAACACAGTCTTATATTAGCAAGGGTAAATGAATCACAATGCAGTTGATACCTTGCCTTAGTGTAAGGTCCATTGGCTAAGTTGTGATATGGCTAATACGAATTTTGGAGATATAATATTGGTGACTACCCAAGGTGTAGGGGTTAAGAAAAAATCAAAAAATCTAGACCAAGACCCCCATGACTGAGAGCGAACCTCTGGTAGCGAGAGAATGGAAAAAGATAAGGAATAAGAAAGATGGAGAAAATGGAACAACGGAAATGCCGATAAAATGGATGTTAGGGATGGAGATGAACAAAATAAATGTTGATTGTGAAAATGTTTAAGGAAAAGAAATTAATGGATGAACCAAATAGGAATGCCAGTGGGTCCTCCCTAAAGCAGGCTCATGCCCTTAATGCCCTAACAATCCCACATTCAAAGAGTCCGTAGGCTCTGGAAATGCCATTTGGAAACAAGAGTAAAAGTCTTAACCACAGGAATTTACTAAAAAGAAAACAATGCATCAACCAAAATATAGACTATTAATACAACTAGCAATGAGGTGAAAAATGGAGAAAGAAGGATGGGAAGGAGAGAATGGAATGGAGTCTTAAGAACAAGGTGGTGTACAACCCCTTGTGTATTAATGGTTAATGTGAATTAGTAGATCTCATTCCAAATCTAGCCTCAAACAATCCACATTTAGTGACTTTGCATTAATGCATTTGGCAAATCCATCCACTTGAGGTAACAAGAATGCTCCTACCAAAAAGTCACCACCATTCCAATGAAACGAGAGAGGAGAAAGTAGGAAGCGAGAAGGGGCCTTAGTTAGAGGGAACATGTGTATCTAGTTCCATAATCAGTGCTTGTAGCCCAAATGATTATTTCGTCTAAGGGGTGTGCTTTGAATTCTCTCTTTTTACTTTTTCTTGTTCCTGTCTGTGTTTGTTTTTTTTTTTTTGCGTGAGAATCACACCATGCAAAGACTTATTATTGTTATTGGCTCAGCTTCCCGATATTGGAGTAGCATCAGAATGGTAAGGAAAACACAGGAAGAAAACATCCAAGCACCCAAGAGAATGTCCAGCACAAATGCATCAAATCCCCTTGAAGTCACACCCTTTCCAATCCTTGAGTCCTTCCTTAGTCTAAGAAGTGCCCAGTCACTAATTTGTTGATAGTTCTTATTATTGAAAGAAAGAGACTGTACAGTTCCAAGCTAAGAGAGACCATAGAAATTCATGGATGCACGGATGACGTGGACTCATTGTGTGTTATATCAAAAGAACCATACCTTAGTATCAACATTATAACTGAAAGGTAAAAACCAAACATTAGCAATCAATGGAATATAGTTCATACCACCATCAGGAGCACTTATTAGGTGACGAACTGAACAACATAAATAAACACACAAATAAATGAAAAAACTATGAATAATGTTGCAAAATAAAAACAAGAAAAGTTAAAGAAATTTGTAAAACAAAAATGTGTAAAACAAAAACTTAAAAAGAAACTGAGGGCCTTGATTGATCAACATAGGTGGCCATCTCCCCCATGACTAAGTTGGAAGGGAGAGATCCGAAATAATGAGCGAGGTCATCCTCTCTCAGAGGTATTATGTGCACCAGCTATTCTAAGTTCATGGAAGGGTTTGGTTTGTTGCACATTAACCAGTAATATCTTATCAAGGCTTTCAGGTTTGTATATAGTCCTGGCCCCTGAGGGAAAGGTTATATGAATGATGTAAGGTGCTTCCCACAATGTTTGAAATTTTGTGCATTGTGGCACATGTGTGGGGTTCCAGTAAAAGACCTTATCTCCTAGTTGGTACTTAACCTTTCGAATTTTTAAGTCATGACGTTGTTTGTTATGTGCCTTGTGCAACTCATTTGATGACAAGGCAACCAATCAATTTTTGTCTAGCACATTTAGAGTTACCAATCTTTGTTTTTTTGCTAGATCAAGGTCAAGGTGGAGGTCACACGCGATGGATAGTGTATAGAGCTTGGTTTGAATTGGAATCTTTGGAAGTTTTCCGTATACTAACTCATAAGGAGAATAGCCTATAGGGTGTTTTCAAGTGGAGCAGTATGCCCAGAGAGCATCATTCAGCTTAGTGCTCCAATCTCGCCTATATTTGCTAATTGTTCTTGTTAATATTTTAGTAATCTCTCGGTTAGTGACCTTGGCTTGGCCATTAGCTTAGAAGTGATAAGGTGTAGTCAATTTATGTTCAACCCTTAAGCGTTGCATCAACTTCTGAAAGGTTGCACCCATGAAGTGTGTTCCATTATCCAAGATAAGTGCATGTGGCACACCATACCTATTTACGACTTGTTGTTGCATAAATCGTGCAGCGGTAGATGATGTGCAGTCCGTAACAGTAGTTGCTTCAGCCCATTTTGTTAGATAGTCAACAGTAACAATGATGTAAGCTTTTCCATTTGAAATTGGTGTAATGGGCCCCATAAAGTCTATTCCACAAATGTCGAAGGGTTCTAAGGGTTGAATCCATTGTTGCGGATCCTCCATTTTAGCAGTCATTCCCCCATCACATTGATAACGCTCACAGGATTGGACAAATTGATGGACATCCTTGTACTGTCTAAAATCGTCTGTGCATTGCTGGAATGAAATGTACATTGAGAGATCTATAAACAGGCATAGAAGACCCTACCTTCGCTTGAGGGTGAGCTGGAACTGACAAAGGTAGAGTACCTTGGGTGGTCTAGACACGGATCAGACAAGGATTTCCCCAAACATATGCCAATGTGCGATATGCCAGGTTGTACGTAAACGGTATGAAAAATGTAAATCAGCGTGCAGGAATGTAAACAAGAGATAAAGAAATACGAACGAAAACTATAACAAATCTTGGCCGAAAATGCAGCAATATTATTGCATAATGAAAATTACAATGCACTGGTCTAGATGCAGTTGTGAGTCTGACACAAGGCGGATGAAGAGCCCCGGTGGATCCGGAGGTGTGATAGTATGCTGGTTTAGACTGCAGGCACAGCATGGAGGCTGTATGCTCAGTGTGCAGGGTCCAAGTCTAGCATATAGGATGGGTGTTGCGGATGTTCTCAGCGTGGGTTGCCCCAAATTTTTTATCAAGATTCTCTTCATTTTTGAACCCTGATCTGGTCTAAAATCCGGGTTTTTGTACAAGTTTGAGCATTAAATTCAAATCTGAGATGGGATGATTGGCTGTGGGATGCTAGAATTTTGGATCGGGTTACATTTGGAGCATTGACCGAGTGCAGCAGAATGAAATTTTACAAGTGTACAGCGTGAACCATGCCGGTGTGTACACACTGGGCGTATAGACTCCACACGCTGGACAGCATACGGATAAGCACGAAAAATTTTTGAACAAATTTCAAATTGTGAAGCTAGTTTTGAGGATGGATCTGGATGCTCGATATCCTAAGGATGCTGCCTGTCGATTTTGGGCTCATTTGACCTTGATTTGATAGGATTTTAGGAGGCTCCAAAAGTGTACACGCTGGGCATACAAGCTGGGCATGCAGGGCGTGCAAGCCAGCGTATAGGCATGAAAGTGCCACTTTTCAAGGTCACAACTTGATTTTTGGGATTCCAAGATGATTTCTGATAGTTTCCCTACCTCTAGGAGTTGATTGCTTATGAAAATCATGCTCTAAGTGTTTATTTTGATCTGCCTATGATGGTACACGCTGGGCGTGCACGTTGAAGTTGAATTTTAAGCGCCTGAGAGCTGTTGGGGATCCTTAGGAAGGTCCTAGGGGGTCTAAACGCTCAATTTTGACATGTTTTGACTCATTTTTAGAGCCGAAAAGTTGCTGCACGCTGAGCTACACGCTAAGCTGTACGTTGGGCATGCAGGCTTGTGTGCAAGAAGTATACTTAGTCAAAACTAAGTGCTTTGAGTTTGAAACCTATAGTTCTTATTGCTAGATGTTGATGTAGTCTCCAATGGATCTCGAGGAACTCTCGCTTGTTCAATTGTTGCTCCGTTTGATGCTGTTTTTTGAGGCTTTCAAGCTTGGTCATGACTTAGCCCAATTTCTGTCTACAAGTGTTAGCCAAAATTTTTGTGGTGTTTCATTGGCCCCTCTTTGTTGACACTTGGAGGAATCAACCCAAGAGGCATTGACAAAGAAGTATAAAACACCACAAGCAACTTAGTGGCATTGTCCTTTGACACTTGGCCAGATGTCCTCACACCATATTTAGAAGTACTTGGGACTGGGAAATGAAGTTTTGAGATGATGTTTAAAGGATTGGGAATTGATTAAGGGATTGTGCTAGTGTGGGAGAGGAGTATTCATCTTTGTGCAAACAAGTCATGTTGTTCCTTGTCGATGGCCAATGTTTGGTAGACTTGGAACCAAGGTATGAGGTGTGCGTCCTTTGGAGGAACAAGACTCTTGTATCAGGTTTAAGAAAACTTGTTGTCACAACCAAAGCCATGCGATGAGATGATGTGTTCTTTGGAGAAACAGGACCCTTGCAAAGTGTCTAAGGGAACCCATTGTCTGACAGCCAAAGCCATGCAGTGAGATGAAACATGATGGTGTGAGACACGAACGGTTCTTTCCAAGACCATTGTCTTCCTGCTTGGGGCTTATATGGGAAGTGCCAAGGGCTTGTGATTCATTTTGCACTTTGCTCTCTTTTTTTCTTTTCTATTACTTTTCATTTTTTTGTCCTTTTTCCATTTTTTTGGAAAGAGCATTCTTTCAATTTTATACTCATGCTCATGTGCTGTGTTGTGTGTTGCAACTGCCTGAGAGTGTCGCAGCGTGAAACCGTATGCTCAAAGTTTTGGGTGCACTGGGTGTATTTGGGAACCGTGACTAGGTAGGAAGGAGAACGAGATTGTTGGGGAAATGGAGAATGTATTGGGAACTGGGAACGTACTTTTAAATGGATTAATTAACCTGGTTGCATCCGTCAGAAACAATGTGGCACCTTGTCACCGTGATGAAGTGTATCCGTGTACGAGCACCACTGGGTGTCATCCTGCAAACACAACTCCAAGAAGACAAGAAAACCACAAGCGAATGAGTTAGTGAACACTTTAGACATGAATGTCGCTGATGAAACAAAGGCACCAGATGAGATTTTAGGCACTACATATGAATGGTAGCAATGTCGTTAGGATCAGTTGATGAAGAGTGAGGCAGCAGCTTTGATGAAGTTTGAATGCAGCTACCGATCGGGAGGCTAGAGATGAAGCTGCCAGTTTATAGTCGTAGCGGACTGTCCTGGGTTAGTTTTATGTCATAACCCGTTGGACGTTGCCAGTTTAGCGTCGTAACAGACGGTGCATTGCTAGTTTATAGTCTTGGCGGACTATGGAGAGGCAAACTAGTTTATAGTCTTAGCGGACTCTGGCAAACGAAACTGTAGCAATTTAGTGTCGTACCAGACGGGCACTAGTTTATTGTCATTGCGGACGAACTGTGGTGCTAGTTTATCGTCATAACGCCAGGACTATCTGTGGTATCAATTTACCGTCATGATTCTAGGACGTTCTATGGTATCAGTTTTCTGTCATGATTCCAGGACGATGGCATACCTGAGATGTTCAGATGTGAAATGGTTTGAGGTACAGGTGGTTCGTCAGATGAGTGAGCTCGTTACCATTCATGTCAGCTAGCTTAAATTCTTCATTATCGTATGCTTTGGTGACCAAGTAGGGCCCTTCCCAGTTTGCTGCGAACTTGTTCACATGTTCACGAACTGCCTTAAGTACGAGGTCACCTTCTTTGATCGGGCGCTTGTGAATGTCATATTGATGGCATCGTCGCTGTTGTTTCTGGTACTAATCAATCTGATCAAGCACACGTGTATGTTCTTCTTCCACAGAGTCCAAGTCAACAACATGCAAGTCATTATTTTGACCCTCATCGAGGAGTTCAAAGAGTGTGATCCTTAAGGATGGTACCTGCAACTCCAAAGGCAAAACAGCTTCCGAACCATAAACAAGGCTATATGGCGTTTTACCTGTGGAACTTTGATGCGTAGTGTGATAAGCCCATAACGCGTATACCAACTGTTCATGCCATTTTCTCTTGTTCTGCGTAAGCATCTTCTTTAGCACTGAGATGACAATCTTGTTCGTAGCTTCGACCTGCCCATTACTCTAGGGGTAATATGGGGACGAGAATGAATGTTTAATGCCTAAGCTGTCGCAAAAGGTCTTTGTTTCGACATTGCTGAATTGAGGTCCATTATCAATAATGATGGTCATCGAGATGCCAAAGCGGATCACAATGTTTTCCAGGATAAAGCTGCATACTTGTTTCGATGCAGTCTTTATGAGAGGGATAGCTTTTACCCATTTTGTGAAATATTCAGTTGCGGTTATGATGAAGCTATGTCTCGCAGAAGACAGGGGAGTTATTGGTCCAGTGATGTCTAACCCCCATTTATGGTAAGGCCATGTGATTTGAGTTGTATGCAATTCATTGGGTGGGACATGTATGAGATTACCATGCTTTTGACACGTATCACACGTTTTAACCTTGGAGACAGTCGTACTCCATGTGTGGCCAATAGTACCCTAAACACCTTATTTTGGTTGCCATTGCTTTGGGCGCTATGTGCCCTCCGCAGAGTCCTTCATGTACTTGCTCCACAATGGTCTGGCCATCCGTGCTACTAACGCACCTTAACAGGATGCCTTCATAGGATCTACGACACAACGTGTCACCTACTAATGCATACTGTCGAGAATGTTTTTGTACTGCATCCTTTTATGCATTTGTTAGATGTCGCGGTGTTTCGCTGTGTAGAAGATACTCTTTTATGTCATCATACCATTTTACTGTGTGTGTTGTACTAACTGATGTAATCAGTAATTCATCGGGAGTATCAGTTATGGGTTTAGCACAATTGATTATAGAACTAGGCAATGTGTGGAACATGTTTGGCGCTAAGTTTAGGGCTAATGTAGCTAGTGCATCTGCAATGGTGTTATCATTTTTGGAAATATGTTGTACATTTATGTTGTTGAATCGCTTCAACAAATGCTTAGTCAAATCACAGTATGGTTGTAAGTGTTGTGCTTTGAATGCGTAAACGTCTGTGACTTGGTTTAGAACTAATTGTGAGTCACCTCTGACTATGAGTCGTGTGATGTCGGAAGCTAGTGCTGTTGTGAGACCTCTAAGGAGACCTTTGTACTTTGTGACGTTGTTGGTACAGTGAAAATTGAAACGATAAGCAAAGGGTCAGATCTCCCCGGAGGGATAGGTGATGATAGTGGCGGCACTTCCCCCTCGGGAGGTGGATGCTCCATCAAAATTCAAAATGGCATCGTAGTTATCAGGCACTATGTCTATTGCACTTACATTTTCATCTGGGAACTCTGGCTCTATTATTGCTTGATCATGCATTCGTGATGTAGTCATTTGAGTTGCTATAGCTTGACCCTTAACTGATGACTGCGCTATGTAGTGTAGGTCAAACTCAGCTATCATGGCTTTCCAGCAAGCTATCTTACTTGATTCATAGAGGTTGCCCGTTATGGCTCTGAGCACATTATCCTTGCAGATTATATTGACTTGGTTGCGGAAGAGATAATGTTGCCATTTCTTCAAGGAAAAGATAAGGGCTAAACATGACCTCTCCACCTCATTGTACCTCTTCTCATGGGCTACTAATGCATGGCTTAAGTAATAAACAGGGACTTTGGTTCCGTCACGTCGTTTTTGGCAAAGCATGAATGCAATTGATGAGTCCGATGTGGCGAGATAAATGTAGAACGGTTTATCGTTTTGAGGTGGATAGATTGTCGGTAATTGAGTTATTGTCGTTTTAATGTTGTCAAATGCTTCCTGGCACTGTGAAGTCCATTCAAAATGGATGTTCTTGTGTAGTAGGTGGTTCATAGGTTTCAACTTGTCTGTCAATTTTTCTATGAAGCACCTAATGAACTGTAATCTTCCTTGTAGACCTCGGAGTTCGGTAAGGTTTCTTAGTGGTTTCAAGTTGGTGATAGCCTTAACCTTGTCTAGATCTACTTGTATTCCTATTTTTGATACTATGAAGCCTAGCATCTTGCCTGTTTTTACTCCAAAGACACATTTCTTTGGGTTGAGCCTAAGTTCATATTTTAGACAACGTTTTAAAACCAAATCTAAGTCTTGTATGTGTTGCTTTGGTATTTTTGATTTAACTGAGATGTCATCCACATAATCATTGAGCAAATGAAGTATGTAATTGCTAAAAATGAATGTCATTGCTCTCTGATATGTGGCACCAACGTTCTTCAAGCCGAATGGCATCATTGTATAGCAAAAGGTTCCCCATGATGTCATGAAGGTCATCCTGAGTTGATATTCCGGGTTGATCCGTATCTGGTTATATCTCAAAAAGCCATCCATAAAAGACAACAGAGCATGCCCCGTAGTTGAGTCAACAAGTTGATCAATGCTTGGTAGCGGGAAGTCATCCTTTATGGTTGCAATGTTGAGATCCTGTAAGTCTATGCATAAGTGAATGCTTCCGTTCTTCTTGGGGACTATAACCATGTTAGACACCCAATCAGCGTAGTCAACAGCCCGAATGAAACCAGCTTGATAAAGCTTAGTAATCTCATTGCGAATTGCCAATGCTACCTCAGGTTTGACCTTGCGTGCTTTCTGTTTCACTGGTCTTAACTTGGGATCGAGTATAATGTTGTGTTGGACAATGCAAGGATCTAGTCCAGGCATGTCATTGTAAGACCAAGCAAATGCTTTCATGTTTTCTCGAAGCACATGTTCCATGTCCTTGGCAAGTTGAGGTTGTAATAATGAGCTCAATTTTAATATTTTAACTTCACCGTCAGGCATAATTTTGGGGGTTTCAGTTAAAGGGTCTTCAATGATGCTATCAGCTTCTATGTCCAGAGATTTTGTCATACCTTCATAGTTGTCTAATGTTTGTTGCATCGAGGCTACAAATATGTCATCTGTTGATGGACCTAAGTCGATAGAATTTATGTTGATTTCTTTTGTGATCTTTCCGTATGGTCCATCAATTGTCAATGGTGTGAATAGATGCTTACAATCCATCGCGCTTGTTCCTACCAATAAACAGGGAGCAAAGTGAGCTAGGGGGGTTGTTATGCTTTCCAAGCAATGTAACTCATGTGTACGTTTGACAGTGACTAAGGTATGCAGTGGTAATTTATCATTGTACCTAGACGCATGGTAGTTTAGGGCCATATCAGGCCTTGCCTGTTAGTTTATAGTCATGACGGATTGATCATGGCAGTTTAAGGTCTTACCGGGCTGTGTGCTGTTTGTTTACGATGTCTAGTTGATTGTACAGTTTGTAATCATTACCTAATGTGAGACTGCTAGTATGCAATGTAAGAGAAGAATTTATATGAGCAATGGTTAGCCGAGTATATAATTATCTTTACCTTTGTTTATATGTATTTGCATTTTAGCTAATCATTGTGTTTATTTTGTTTATTTTGTTGAAACAAAATACCCATACGCCAATTTCCATGGAGCAGCGTATGCCACGTGGCGGTGCATAAAATGGTGAACAAGTGTAAACATCAAAGTTAACTCTGAGACAGCGTGAATGTGGGTGAAATCGCAGCGTGAACTCAAATTGCAGTGTGAACGTACGCTCAGCATAAAATTTAGTATAGCGTGGTGCAGGGACGAAGCTTAGGTGGTACAGGCGCAGGAACAGTGCAAAGGAGGTAGCAGGGGTGGTGTAGGTCGGGACACGATGAGTCGGACTAAAGGGCTCAGCATGTACATTCAAATGAAACCCACAGCGTGCGGGGTCTTAACGCTGGGGTTTGCAACGTGTAGGAGGAACGAAGCCCTCAGCGTGTAGGGTTATACACGATGTGAACATAAGGTTCAGGGTTCAGCGTGAACGCAGTGATGGGTAAGGGTAAGCAAGTAGAAGGCCAGGGGAGGAGGGAGCCTAGTTTGACTTTCGCAAAGGAAAGCGAGGCTATGCTCCGGTGCCTGCCTAAACCCATGATCCCCTCATGGCCCAGATCAACGTGTCGGTAGACTCTGATCCTCTGTCAAAAATTTTATTTTTTGCCTACTGTTCTTGTCGATTTTCCCATTGCGTAGCGTAAATGTTTCCATAGCATAAGGTTTCTATAGCATGAAGGATGAGGTCAAAACACTTAGTGTGTGGGGTTTGTGTACCCACGTTCCAACGTGCAACGTGCAAGGTCTGCACGCTGATCGTGAACCTAAAAATTTTTCTAAGTATTGGCTCCCAGTGTAAAACCTTATTTTTATGTAGCTTATTAACCCTGGTTCTTGAATACATGCAGGGATCCCAAACCTTTCCTCCTGGTGGTGGAGCGTGTTGGAGTTCTGACGTGGTTTGCTCCGATTGATTCTAACGAGCCAGTTCCTGATATGACCATTGATCACAATGGGGTATGGTTCAGAGAAGGGGCCTATGAATTCCTTGCCTTTATCTTAGACAAATTCAACGTGGTAATATGGTCGCATCTAAGTGAACAATTAGCGCTAAGCGTGCTTGAGACTATGTTACCAGGATCTTCAAATGGCATTGTGGCTTTCATGGTGGACATCGATGAGGGACCACTTACGATTGAGGACGGTCCCTCTAGAGGGCCAGATCTACCCATCCATTATTGTGTGTATGGGACCTATTGTCACATGGCTCTCACGACATCAACAACACTTTATTCTTGGCCGCTCGTGCACACACCTTATTCCAGAATCCTCCTGGAATNTCTTGGCCGCTCGTGCACACACCTTATTCCAGAATCCTCCTGGAACAGTATACCAGGTAGAGAGGCAAGGTTGTTTAATTTACTGTTTCTATCTTGATGCTTAGTGGTTCAGGTTTTGACCTTAGGTCTTGACCGTCATTCATTTGTAGGCCCCAATTTGACAAGGAAGGAGTATGTGTAGGTGATGATGGACTTGCATTGGCTTATACTGCCTTAGAGACTTTCATGGCGGGTCCCACTCTTCATGGTGCCGTGTTAGCCTAGACTAAGGGTGACATTGTTCATTTTCAAAAACGATACTCCAAGGCATTCGCACAATGTGAGGCTCGGGGGTGGCTGCATAGGGATTGGTCCCGTAGTGGGCCAGTTTTCCCATGTGATGCTGATTTGACTGCTAATGACCCTAATCCATTATCTGATGGTAAGTAATGGTATTTTTGATGCTTAACGTTTATTTGTTCTGTTACATCGCTGGTTATATTGACTCCATCGATGTTATCCTATGCATATAGCGGATGTCCCCTCTGGTGGAGTCGCCATCACAACTGAGCGGACCGAGGGCACTTTGGCCATGAAATTTAGGGAGATCAGCGATGCACAATGATGGCTGCGCGAGAAGGCACTGCCACATATCATCAATTGTCTATGCGATGTTGGCCTCATGGAGTTATTTGTGGCCCCAAGTCCTGATGTCTCTGTGAGCGAGATGATTGCGATCGTTGATTCTTTCAACGAAGCGGTTACTTACTATAGTACTTGCATCAAGGGAATCAAAGTGGCCTTCCATCTGTTGGAGGAGTTCTTTTCAAACTTCTTTGATGTACTAGCAGTTGGGACTAAAGTGATTTTGGATAGAGCGCAGAAGGAGATCCATGTGGTTCATGAATTGGAGAACTGGTTGGGCGTTCTTAAAGGAGCTAAGGGATTCCCTATGCAGGGAAAATCAGAAGTGATCGAAGTCAATGAGTGTTACCCCCTGTTCAGAGCATGAGTGTTTCCAAAGTCCTTGTGTCAAGTGAGGACTCTTGGGGTAGAGTCTATGCACATCATGCGCACGATTCTAGAGACTAGGGTACGCTATAATTGGGCATAGTTTTTGCTCTCAGGTTTCCATGAGGAGATAGTGAGGTTGCGTTCAAACATTGAGGCACAATCCCATTTCACCTTTGCATTCTTCACTGATTATTTGCACCGGCTAGCTAAATTTGTAGTTGTTTGTGTGGACAACAAGTACATGTTAAGGGAATGTGGGCAACTGTCTCGCCCGTGGATTCGCCATTTATTTGAGGTGACAAAGTCCCAAGATGCTCCTGAGGGAATTGACAAATCAGTTTCTATTACAATGGAGGGATCATCTGGCCATTCAATTCATACGCGTGATAGCATAGGGTTGGAACCAGGTGATGTGCCCTATACTGCTAGAAGAGTCGACCGAGTAATCAAGGAAACAATTGGGAAGGCAAAATCGAAGGTTCAACAACCTAAGCACCCTAGAGAGGTGGCCCCAGTCGTAGATGAACCTAAGGTGAAACACATACGGTTTAAAATGCCAGCATGGGGTACGTAAGCCTGGTTCACTTATTTGTTTTATTATCATTACTATTATTTTTATTTTATTTTCCAGCCATTTATACGAAGCTATCTTACTCCTGAATGTCATTTATTCAATGCTGCACTTATAAATGTCATCAGAGCCAACTCCCAAAGTGAGAAAGGAGGTGTTGACGCAGATTGCCAAGGAGGAGGAAGTCCCAATGAATTTGAATGAGGAGGATGAAGTGGGCAACAACTAGATGGAAGTCCCTACCCCTCTAAGCAAAGAAGCGAAAGAGCAGGAGGGAGATGCCACAGAAAAGGGTCACATTGATGATTAGGATGCAGTTGACGAGATGCTTAATGGTTTCTTCGGAGGAAGGTTAGACCTTGGTGATCCCCCGAATCCGGAAGAGGACAGAGATTCCGGTATGTTCTCCTTATTATGTTTATTCGGCTCTTGAATTTTTTTTTCCATTATTCAGAGCTTTAATTGTATGTTTTTGCTGCTACTAGGCGGAAATGTTGAAGCTAGGATGAATCCTAATGTCCGTTTGGAAATACCTATGATGAAGGCTCCTATGGAAACGACCGTCGAAGTTGACTCGTCTCCTACACATGAACCATTTACTTGGATCGAAATGCTAAGTAAAATGGATTTTGTCCTTGGTATCGTTGATGAGGTAGTTGATCGCATCCAGCAGGCTCACCCTGAAATAGGTATATATGTCTTAAGCATTTTGGGTCCTTGGGTTTTCACATCCGTTTCCACCATCCGATGTCTAATGCATGTTCTTCTTACGTGGATAGGGACTAAGCTAAAGTGGGATCCATTTGAGGCCACTTGCATTGATAGTCTTCCTGCACTACCACTAGAGATTGAGCAAGTGCCAAGATAGATCTATGATGAGGTGGCAGAATGTGTTGTGCAGAATGCTAAGTCTCTTTGGACTTGTAGGTGTTCCATCGAGAAATTATGGTTGCAAATTCAGGTGGGGGAAAAGGAGACTACCAAGCTAACGGCAGAACGAGATGATTTTAAATCGCGCTATGAGTTTGCCTCGGCAAGGTTGATGGGTGATCATTCTTGGCGAACCTCTGAGATTACTTATACTAGGTATTGGAATTTATTGAATCACCAAGTAACTATGATTTGGGAACTAGCCGAACGGAAGGTGCAGATTGATTTGCTGAATCTTAAATGTCAGGATTGGAAATCTTTTGCGTCTAAGGTACGGAAATGGGGTTAAGATGAAAAGATGCATAAGTATCATTATAAAAAATCATTGAAGGAACAATCGATAGAGAAGCGTCAGTTGGAGATGTTTGTAGATGGTTTAGGCTTACGATCTTCATTTGACACGTTTGCTAAGAACACTGTGGTAGAGATGGAGTCTCCCAAGAGGGTTATCACTACTGCTTTTGGGGAGGTTACTGTGGACGAGTTTCCTCTTAAACGTCCCACTTAGTTTGCGGTGGACAAAGGGAAGACCTTAGCCGATGTTGATCTGGGTCTTGATGGAACCGACTGGGCAAGTGTCCCTGAAGAGGAAATCCTTCATCAGCTGGAGTTTGGTCTACGAGGGTCTTCTCAGTAAGTCGCTTAAACTTGTCAATTTTGTGCATTAGTTTTTTTAGCAGAAAATGTCATCCTTCTTTGTTAATTATTTTCTTTCTTCCTTTTTTATTTACAAAGTCACGGCGATGATGGTGGCTAGGAAGGTGGCCCCAGTGGAGTGGGGCAAGATGATGTAGAGGAACGTGAAGATCAAGCTTCTCTTGGATTTGATGCCTAGTTTCGATTTGATGTTTTTGTTGTTAAAATGATTATGTATGCGATCTATGTATCATGTGGAGACATTATGCTATGTTGTAATGTGACTTTGATACTTTTATACAACTTTTTGGTTGAGTTTTCTATTATTCATTTTTTTGTTTTGATTTTGAGTTTGTTTGAACACTAATAAGTGTAGATTTAAAGTGAAAATCTTTTTGTTCTTTTGGCTTTTTGAATGTAACCACAATGGAACAGTGTAAAATGTTTTGTTCATTTTGTAGTTTAAGTGTATTGCATGAAGTAGGAATGCAAGAAGGAATGTAATTGTAATTGAAGCGTAATCGTGTAAAAGGGGGATGCAAAGGAAAACTGTAACTAATAACGCAACAATGTAAGCATAAATTCAAACAGTGAACTTGAATTAAGAGAAAACAAATGTAAGAAAATGCTCTAGTTTAAGGCCATTGCGGGCCCCACACACTAGTTTAAGGCCATTTTGGGCCATGTGTAAACAAGAGAAGTTTCAAGTGATATGGGTGGATTTCTTGGTAAACCGGCCATTTCTGGTCATGGCTAGTTTTATGTTGTTGCAAACATGTGATAGTTTAACGTCATTTCGGACAAAGAATGTAGTTTAACGTTTTAGCAATTTTTTGATTTTTCTTTATTTAATGTTAGGAGTGACACTGGTGGGTATGACTCTGTACTTAGCGTCCCCTTCGTTGATCATGTTGAACAGTAATTCAGCCCAAGGGGCGTCTGATGGAACAGACTCCATTTTGGCGTCTTCTAGTGTTTCCGTATGTTTAGTAGTTTCAATGTTTGTCATAGTTTCTAAGTTAGGTGGTATATGTATAGTTTCAGGTTCAGATGTTTTTATGCTAGGTGAAGTTTCTTTTACGTCTGATGGATCATTGTCTATTGGTTGCATGCAACTTTGTTTTTCCTTTGTGTCATCCTGTTTAGGTTCTTCAAACTTAACCTCCGAGCCTTGATTTGTATCCGTATATGATGAGATGGTAGGTGTAGTAGCCTCCCCGTGTATAACGATTTCACCACCTTCATAAGGCAAGTGAATCTCTTGGTGTATGGGGGAAGAGACTGCTCTCAGTTGGGCCAACCAGGGTCTTCCTAATATTAAGTTGAACCCTGGCATTTCGTCGATGACAACAAAGTTAGCAGATGTGGGGAACTGATCCCCTGCTATAAAGTCCAAAGTTATGATGCCTTTTACTACTACGCGTGATCCACTAAATGATTTTAAACATGAAGTGGAGGTTGGTCTAATTAGTTCCGTAAGCCCTAATTATTCAATGACGGGATAAGGTACTACGTTTGTGGCGGCTCCATCATCTACATGCACTCGATGTATTTTGAATTGATTTACTTGTATCGTTATGAACATAGGTGCGGTTGTTACATCTTCTGTTTTCTTATCAATTTTGACATTGTTAGTATGGAAGCCTAGTGATTTAGAAATCGACCCTTGAGACGAATACATTACCGCATGAGTGGAAAGTTCATTTGGGGGTAAGTCTTCGCTTACTAGGATCGATGTCAACATGCGTACTAGGGCTTCGCGATGAGTTTGAGACGTTAACATCAAGTCATATGGGCTTAATGAAGTGTTTTTCTGTTTATGTACCTGCGTGACCTGTGTTAGGGCTATTGCTAAATCTTTACTGTTAGGTGTATGCTTGTTAGTAGTTACCTAGTCTATCGGGCCCAACAGTTCTATCTCATGTGTAGCTGGTTTGACGATGTCTTCTGTAACCGTTGATTTAGATGTATCATTTATTCTTGATGATTCTCCCTTATAGCTCGTGTTTGGTTCATCATTAGGTGATGTCATGAGTACTACACTTAATGGAGTAGGCTTGGGGGGTCCTAAGGCAAGCTGTTGATGTTCTTTCTTCAAGCGTTCCCGTGTGAGCCTGTTTGCCAGGCGTTCTAGCGTGTGCCGCGGGGGAATATTTGGTTTTGAACATTAGGTTAGTTTGGAACCTGTACAACGTATGGAGTAGGACGGGGTTGCGATTGGACGGTTGAAGGTGGTTGAGTGTCAGGTTCCTAGGGCACCCTAACAACATACAGGGTCGGTTTATTCTGTGTTTGCGGAGTGGAAGGTTGGTGGTTATCAGGATGTTTGGGTATCCTGACAACATATGGAGTAAGTCTAGTTGGGGGTTGTGCCTCCGTAGTTGCAACCGCAGGTGGCACCTGGACTACATAGGGAGTGGGCCGGGTAGGAGGTTGCGTGTTTAGGGTAGTAGCGATAAGAGGTACACGGACTACGTATGGTTTGTCTTGTGGTGGTATGGTATAGGCTGCCACCGCGGGGGGAATCTGGATGACATAGGGTCTTTGCGTTGTAGACAGGTTATATTGAGGACATGATGATTGAGGTGTGGAGGTTTGTGCAGTAGGAGGGATACAAACTACAAAGGGTTTTCTAGGTGTTTGCTATTCATTATCTAAATAAAGGGTGTTAATCTTGGGTGTTTCTTGTTCGTTGTCTAAGTAGATGGTATTAATTACGTATGGTGCTTCCTTAGTATTTAATGGATCCTTATATATGCCCATGGATTGGTTTTACGGTTAGACTGGGTTGGACTCATTGAAAGTTATTTCATCTCTATCTATCATTCGTTGGATGTCTTGTTTGAGGGCAAAACAAAAATCGGTACCGTGCCCATTATGTTGATGGTACTCACAAAACCTATCGAATCTAAAGCCTTTTGGGACAGGAGGCTCATTAGGTGTGGCCAAGCCTAGATTCTTGACCAATTCACAGAATCGATCATGTCTTTGAATAGCTGTAGGGGACATCTGCTTGTGTTTCATCATTCCATCCTTCAAAAGTTGTTCAAAAAGCTGAGAAGGCTTCGCAGGCAGTGGTGTGTATTAGGAAGGATCTTTCCTCTCAAAGTTTCAGGCATGACCTGTTGTAGCAGTTTGTGATGTAGAAGGTTCGGGTGTAGTAGCGGGAGCTTGTCTAGCATAGTTAGTAGGGGCAATAGGCGGTTTGTCTTGTTGTTTTGTACTTGTTTGTTGTGTTTCTGCTACTACTGCTATAGTTGCCTTAGCCTTTTCTTTGTCTTTCTTATTATGTTGGTTTCTAAATGCTGAATAGGCTGGATCATGACTATTTTGTGTAGCTTCTTCAATATTCTTTATTTGTACGAATGCTTGGCTAAGAGTGCGTGTGTTAAGATAGTATAGTTTGGACTTTACAAAATCATTAATAGCCCCCTTTAGAATAGTGAGGAGATAAGTCTCCGGGATTGGCTCATGGAGCTCATTGAGGGCAGCACTCCACCGTTGAATAAATTTTTGAACAGGTTTAAGCGGTGCTTGCTTGACTTGTATGAGGCTGTCAAGTGTTGCTTCAGGCTTCAAGTTATACTTGAACCTAGTAACGAATTGGTGTAATAAATCTTCCAAAGAAGCTATGGAGTTTCGGGGCAAAGCCCGATACTAGTCAAGTGCTCTCCCTGTGAGGGACATGGGGAACACTCGCAAGATGGCATGTGGCCATGCTTGAAGCAACACGCACTCCAGTCTAAATGTTACAAGATGGGCGTTGGGGTCTGTTTCCCCATTGTATTTGGTTAAGGTGGGTAGGGAAACACCTTTAAGTAATGTTAGAGGTGGAATCGAAGAGATGATAGGGTCATCTTGATAGAAATCTATTATCTTAAGCTCTTCGTCGGTAGCTGTTTTGAGGTGCTTGACCTCATCAGTTAGCTCTTGCATCAGTTTTTTGGCTTCAGCCCAGTCTTGGGCACTAGGAAAGATAGTAGATTGATTATGTTGTGTCGTATACAAGTTAGATTATTGCACAGTGGGCTGGAAAGAGGAGAGTTGAGTGGTTGGAGGTTGCACTTGTGGAATATTCATAGTAGATGCTACTAAGGGTAGCATACTGTGAGGAAATGGTTGTTGTTGTTGTTGTTGTTGTACTTGAGGGATGTTCGTGGATGGAACTGTAGGAGGTGGTATGTTGTAGTGAGGGGGTTGATGTGGCTACATATCAGTTGTAGCCCACTGCTTGGTCATGTTTTATGGGGGAACACCCTGAACTTGTTGAGTTGAGGTGGTGAAGGATGCTCTTTGAGTTTGGATCTGTGGTATATAGTGCGCGGATGTAGAAGCTGGTATCACATAGGACATCCCGATCACTTGGGGTGGGAAAGTTACTCCCTCATTAGTTTGAGGGGGATGTTGTTGGGGTTGTATTTGTAAGAAAGGGGGTGGTGTGGTGACGAGAGGAATTGTGGTAATGGGTATATTAAATTGGGTGTCGGCCACTGAAAGGGTGGGAACAAGAGTGGATGTTTCTTGTTGAGGCACATGTGCTTGAGTGGTTTTAAATGAGTGGAGAGACATAGTATCCCTCATGAAGGGATGAAATAACAGGTTCACGTACGTGTGTGGACTGAGAGTATGGTATGAATCTTCGTGTTTGGACTGAGCCGCGAAATCATCCTCCTCCTCTAATTGAGGATTTACTATGGACTGGTCTAGAGATCTGCTCCTTACCAGGAGGAGCTGTGAGATGAGCTCAGAATAATGCTCTAGAAGAGGGATGATGTCATATGGGGAGGGGATGAACTCATGTCCTCCCTTATGAATCAGTTGATATTATTTTTTAGCCTCCAGCTTAGTTTGATCCACTGCCAGGCCAGCTTCTATCTTCATGCATATAAAGTTGTACTGTTCCTGTGTTATGGCATTGAATGATGAATTCTTCCCTTGCAGTTTGAGAGATCAACGAGGTTCCCCCTGGGGATTAACCTCGCTGTGGGCCCCTATGGGTTGCATAATGGGTATCGGCATCGTCATGGGGCCAATGGTATCTGGAATGGCCTTGGTTGAAACGTTGATGTTGGTAGTATTCATGATGAAAAGGTCGTAAGTGTAACTAGGTAAATGGGAGACAATGTCAGGGTGTATGGGTGAGGATTTGGCCAAGTATGAAATGGGTATACTTATCAGCGTACACCTAAGTTGGCAGCGTGCAGCGTGTTTACGCAGCGTATGGAATGGGTCCTAGCGTATAGGCTTCAACGACCAATGTACAGAAACTAGTCACAGCATGTAAACTAAGGTCATGGCGTGCAGACTGCAATTATCAGCGTAAAGCTGGAGTGATCAGTGTGTAGACAGGGTCTACAGCGTGCAGGTAAGTTGGCAGCATGTAGACAGGGTCTACAGCATACAGGTACGTTGGGCAGCGTGTAGACAGGGTCTACAGCGTGCAGGTACGTTGGGCAGCGTGTAGACGCTGAGAATTCTGCAGAATAGGACACAAATTTGAGAGGTACAAAATTAGATATAATTTTGATGCTAGCGTAAATATGAGAAAACCAGGTAGTAGATCAGAGGCACAGGGGGCAGGTGTATAAGATCAGAACAAATTTAAGTAGTTTCTGGTCCTCCTTCCAGCGCCATTTTTCTGTACTGTCTGAAATCGTCGGTGCGTAGCTGGAATGAAATGTACACCAGGAGATCTACAGACAGGCACAGAAGACCCTACCTTCGCTTGAGGGCAAGTTGGAACTGACGAAGGTAGAGTACCTTGGGTGGTCCGGACGCAGATCAGACAAGGATTTTCCTAAACATATGCCAATGTGCGATATGCCAGGTTATACGTAAATGGTATGAAAAATGTAAATCAGCGTGCAGGAATATAAACAAGAGATAATGAAATATGAACAAAAACTGTAACAAATCTTAGCCGAAAATGCAGAAATATTATTGCATAATGAAAATTACAATGCATCGGTCTAGACGCAGTTGTGAGTCTGACACAAGGCAAACGAAGAGCCCTGGTGGATGCGAAGGTGTGATAGTGTGCTGGTTCAGAATGCAGGCACAGTGTGGAGGCTGTATGCTCAGTGTGCAAGGTCCAAGTCCAGCGTATAGGATGGGTGTTGTGGATGTTCTCAGTGTGGGTTGCCCCAAATTTTTTGCCAAGATTCTCTCCATTTTCAACCCCTGATTTGGTCTAAAATCTGGGTTTTTGTACAAGTTTGGGCATTAAATTTGGATCTAAGATGGGATGATTGGTTGTGGGACACTGGAATTTTGGATCGAGTTACATGTGGAGCATCAACCGAGTGTAGCAGAATGAAATTTTACATGTGTACAGCGTGAACCATGCCTACGTGTACACGCTGGGCGTATAGACTCAACATGCTGGACAACGTATGGATAAGCATGAAGAATTTTTGAACAAATTTCAAACTGTGAAGCCAGTTTTGAGGATGGATTTGGATGCTCGATGTCTTGAGGATGTTGCCTATCGATTTTGGGCTCATTTGACCTTGATTTGATAGGATTTTAGGAGGCTCCAAAAGTGTACATGCTGGGCATGCAGGGCGTGTAGGCCAGCGTATAGGCATGAAAGTGCCACTTTTCAAGGTCACAACTTGATTTTTTGGAGCCCAGGATGATGTCTAATAGTTTCCCTACCTCTGGGAGTTGATTGCCTGTGAAAATCATGCTCTGAGTGTTTATTTTGGTCTGCCTATGATGGTACACACTGGGCGTGTAGGCCAGCGTGTAGGCATGAAAACCCATCATTTGGAGCCCAAAAGTTGAATTTCAAGTGCCTAAGAGCTGTTGGGGATCCTTAGGAAGGTCCTGGGGGTCCAAACACTCAATTTTGACATGTTTTGACTCATTTTTGGAGCTGAAAAGTTGCTGCACGCTGAGCTGCACGCTGAGCTGTACGCTGGGCGTGCAGGCCTATGTGCAAGAAGTATACTTAGTCAAAACTAAGTGCTTTGAGTTTGAAACCTGTAGTTCTTGTTGCTAGATGTTGATGTAGTCTCCAATGGATCTCGGGGAACTCTCGCTTGTTCAATTGTTGCTCCATTTGATGCTGTTTTTTGAGGCTTTCAAGCTTGGTCATGACTTAGCCTAATTTCTGTCTACAAGTGTTAGCCAAAATTTTTGTGGTGTTTCAATCCCGAAATAATGTTGGCCAGTAATATCCTACAAGTAGGATCTTAGTAGCCATTCATCTCCTTGCATAGTGACCCCCACAAGGGCTCTCATGAGCATCTTGGAGAACTCTTAGTTGGTCCACATCAGGCACACACCATCAAACTAAGCCATTAGGACAGACTTTGTAAAGTTGTCCATTGATCTCCATGAAGTACTTGGCTTTGTGAAGAAACTATTGTTTCTTCCTAAAGTATAGCTCCTGTGGTGTTTGTTGGGAAAGGAGATAGGTTAGAATGCTACTATACCAATTCGTTTCCATGGGTTGGTTATTTACTGCACCGGAAAAGAGGGCTTTGTCAGGAAAATGATCGAATATGGCATATTCATCCCCTTTGCTGTCCCAGTGCAACCGAGATAAATGATCGGCAACTACATTATTGGTGCCCTTTCGATCAATCATCGTTAGATCGAACTCCTATAGGATTACCAGCCATCGTATAATATGAGGGCTAACCGTTGGCTTGTTCATGAGGGACCTGATTGCACTATGATCCATATGGATGAGCACTTTGTAACCTAATACATAGTGCCTAAACTTATCCAGTGCAAACACTACAACCATTAATTCTTTTTCTATAGTTGTGTAGTTAAGTTGTGCACCGGTGATGCTCCTACTTGCATAGTGGATGTAGTAAGGACGTTTTTGGTCATATAACTGTGTAAGTACGACTCCTAAGACATAATTGGATGCGTCAGTCATTATATGGAATGGTCTAGACCAGTTAAGGACTTGTAGAATGGGAGTTTCCATAAGCTTTTTTTTTCATAGTTTGGAATGCTCATTCACATTCCCTTGTCCATTCAAATGGTGCATCCTTCTTCGTTAGTTCTACCAATGGTTTGGAAATCTTGGAAAAGTTCTCAATGAATCTCCTATAGTAGCCAGTGTGTCCAAGGAATGATTGAATGTCTTAGATAGTTTTCGGTTGTTGGGTGATTTCTTGGATGACCCTAACTTTATCTAGGTCTACCTCTATTCTTGAATGTGAAATCTTATGTGAAATATTATGCCTAAGTACTACGCCTTCTTGGACCATTAGATGGCTTTTCTACCAATTGAGCCTTAAGTTGGTTTCTACGCATCTTTTTAGCACTTGCTATAATCGGTCCAAAGCTTGATCAAAGCTTATTCCATAAGTGGAGAAGTCATCCATAAAGACTTCCACTCCATTTCCTATCTACTATTGGAATATGCTTAGAACTAGGCGTTGAAACATGGCAAGAGCATTGCACAAGCCAAATGGCATTTATTTATATGCAAATGTTCTCCAAGGACTAGTGAATGTTGTCTTGGCTTGATCTTCTGGTGCTATTCATATTTGGTTGTATCCACTATAGCCATCTAGAAAACTATAATAGTGATGCCTTGCTATGGTGTCTAAGACTTGGTCAACGAATGGCAACAGAAAGTGATCCTTGAATGTTGTCATGTTCAACAGCCTAAAATCTATACACACCCTTCATTTGCCTTCCTTTTTAGGCATGATCACTAGAGGGCTAACCCAATCACTATTAGCAATGGGATATATGAACCCAGCCTTAAGAAGTTATTCTATTTCTTCTTTTACTATTTGTTTCAATTTTGGGTTCAATCGCCTTTGCGGTTGTTTTCAAGGTTTCATGGAGGGGTCTGTGTAAATCCTATGCTGCCATATCCTAGGATTTATTCCAGTTAACTTCGGGTATGACCAGGCAAAGGCTTTTGACCACTTATTTATCACTTTTAGCAATATTTCTTTTTGTTTGGGAATAAGCCTTACGTTGATGATCACCAGTTTTTCATTTTTGAGGGTCATATACTCCAGACCGGTGGGCAATGGTTTCAAATCTAGGGGCTCTTGTTTAAATCTCTCAGGAATTTCCAACTTCCCCTAGTTGATGTTTTCAAGGTTAAAGCTTGGAAGTTGGCAACGAACTTGCTCCAGTGTGTCTATGCTTTCAATGTAAGCACTAGTTATTCCCTCAGTTAGTTCCATGCATGTTAGTGAGTTGCTCTCTTGATCAACCATCAGCCACTGGATGTTTTCTTATTGTGTGGCTGCTGCATACAAGCACTTTTGTATATTAATGTCTTTTGCACACTGATTGCATGCAGGAAATGCTAAAATTTGCATAACCCATGATTTCTGCATGCAATGGCACCCCGTGTCACTGTATGTGATGCATGGAACTTTCTTCCTCTTGATCTTTCCAAAAGTGTTTTTCTTGGATATTTCCAAGGAAAGATCACGGATTCCTAAACATGCATCTATGGTACTTAGCCATGCTCTTCCCATTATTATTGGGAAGTCCCCCTTACCATTGTTTACTTGTATCACTAGGAAATCAGCTGGATACGATCACCCACAGACAGTGATAACGATGTCCTCCACTAGTTCCAAGGGAATAGCGATGGACTAGTCAGCCAGCTCTAAGTGAATATTACTCTTTCTCAATGGAGGTAGGTTCTAGGCTTTATACATCTCTTGTGATATTAGGTTGACTCTGGAACCTAAGTCCAGAAGATCTTGACATGGTTCATTCCTAGTGACTTGGAAATAGATTAGAGGACTTCCAAGATCAGAGAATTTCCTAGAAAGGTGCCCCACCTTAATCTAGTCCGTAACGGCATGTGTTAACATAAGCGTGTGCATTAAGCTCTATTTTTGGATTGAAGGAGGCCCCAAAGCCTTACTTGATAGGGAGGTGTTCAGATGTTCAACCGCTTGTGATGGTGAGGGCTTGGTTGGATTATTGGTTTTGAAGAAAGATCTTTTCTGCATAAGGTTGTCAGAACCAATCGTGGTTTGAGGGTTCATAGCCCTCGTGACATTGGGTTGCTACGATTAAGTGGGGAGTACCCCTTGCATTGCTGGAGCAGGTGGTAATGGAGCTATCAGTGTGAGAGTTGCGGATGGGTTTGGAGGATGGTATGTCTATGGGTTGTCTCTCCCAGGAGAAGTAGTCCTATAATACTCCCAAGCTTGGTAATGATGTTGTGATGTCACGTGACCAACCGAGTCACATGGAGAGATTGGCTGCTGCACGTAATAGCCATATGGATCCGGTTGCAGGTAAGAGTATTGTTGCCTTGGTGGTAGCATCCCCCATGACTGTGGGTATTGCCACTGTTGGTGTTGCTCAATAGGTTGTGGCAGAGTTCCACTTGGATAATACATTAATGGTTGGTAGAACTACCTTAGGTTACCTTGGGGATAGGGTAACAGTCGGGGTGTTTGCTGTTTGTTAAGTCATGGGTTAAGTGCATACACCCCAGACTCTTGCAGATGTGAGATTACTGGGCAACATCCCTTAGGATGATCATATTGGCATATCTCACATCCACCATCATTGTCCATATTACAATCCACAACCTCTTCAGTGATAGCCATTTTACCCTTACCTTTGTTATGTGCATGGTCCAAATCTCTCTTTTTCTTTTTATCATAGTCACTACTTCACTCCTTAGACTCCTCTACGATTTTGACAATAGCTTCAAATCTACTATCTAAGAAGTCCCATATTTGGTCTACCTTTGCCAACACTTTTGTTGTTAATTTTTGAAGTAGCAAGGCTTTCCTATTCACCATCTCTTCGAGTGGTGACTCGTCCTCCTCCTCATAGAATCTCACTCCCCTTTTTCAAAGGGAAGGATTATGGTTGTACTCTCCTGCACTTTCTCTCTTACAAAGCTCCCCTTCTTTCTTAGCTACTTGCTCTAGCAATCTATGAATTTGATGAGACCTAAGCTTTTATAGTCTCCCTTGGGCATACATTCCAAGGGTTCTCTTGGTTTCATGCCTAAGTCCCTCTATGAGATTACGTAGTTGATCTTGTTGTGCGTAACCATGCCCTGGGCAACGATGTAACAGTGCATAGTAACGGTCCATGGCAGCATCCAAGGGTTTGTGATTTCCTTGCTTCCATCCTTGGATTTTCTTTCGTACGTTGGACACCTAGGAGTACGTTTGATACTTATCATTAAACAGTTTTAGCATCGTACTCCATTTCCAAATGGATTCCAATTCTAAGGACCGGTACTAGCTTTCCGCTTTTTTTACTAGTGTCCTTAGGAGTAACTTTAGTTTTTTCCATTTGTTCTCGATGTTCTACAAGGCACATGCATCATGAAATGCCTGTAGGTGATTTTGAGGATCAACATTGTATCCCCCTTCAAATCGTGGGATATTATTCATGTCTAACGTCTTGATCCTGCTATCTTTTTGGTGCCTTATGGAAATTCTTATGGCCTCCATGATGTCTAACATGCTTCAGGTTGCAAGTAGGGGTCCTTCGTGGTCATTTCATTCATAGCGTCTATGATGTCTACGTGGTTCCCTACTCTTCCTTCTTCTATACCGTGATTATCTAGAATGCCCTCGTCCTCATTCCCGACTCTCTCATTGAGGTTTCACACTATGTTTACCCTTATCCTCATGGTTGGGTTCCTTATGACTACATCCCAATATTGAAGGAGAGGGTGAATGTGATGATGAAGGTGAAGAAGAAGTAGAACCATCACCATGACAATGTTTCCTACCTTCTCTTTGGTGGTCTTGGCCTCGATTGTGATGAAAATCAAACTGCCTGCCCTTATCATGTGTTTATGTTCCCTTGTTGAACACTTGGTGTTCATGGGGATCAGAACCAGGGTTGTGAATTATGTAGTGGAGGTTCTGATACACCGCCTCCTAATTATCGTTAGGAGGGGGAACATCGTTTTGTTGAGAACCTATTGAAATAGGTTCACCACCCTCAACTTCGCTTAAGATGGGTGGAGCGTTATGGAGTCCTTTGCCCTTTAAAGATGTGTGATAACTCTCCTGTTGCAAGTCCCTTTGACATTGCGCTTCTGTGGGATGGTAATCCCTTGTGTCATAATCGCATGCAACGTACTCTGCCTGTAACTATGACATGCCTATTCATGCAAGAGCATGAAGGAGCATGTTGGGGATTGCTCAATCTGGAGGCAACACTATGTTACCCTCCAAGTCTCTCCAACACAGTTGTTCATCTTGATAGAGAATAAAGGTAAAGTTGGATACATATTCATCATGATGAATATATATCACTTGGAACTGTTGAGGCACTGGTAGATCTTGGTTACGTGTGTTGTGCCACCGATTGTCTCTTATGTGAGTCCTAGGTGGTGAAGTGCTTTTGTGCAAAGAAGAAGACATCTTTGTCTTATTCGGTGTGCCGTTTACCATTGTCTTATCTTTTCCTAATTATCCCTAAGGGTTCGTTCTAGCGTCCCAACGATATGAATGATCTCCTATGTTCTACGTAGCGCACAAAGAACTAAGTCCCTGGCAACGACGCCAATGATGAGTGGCAAGGTACTCCTACACTCAAGCATATGAATACGAGCATCTCACGTGTGATCCAGTCAAACTCCAAAGACTAAGTGCTTACGCACCTTAATGGAACACTTAAGGTTAATCAATCACCCAAACTTACTTGTATTGTCACGGTTGTATGGTTAAGTAAACCTGAGGTCTATGATTTTTATATCTTTTGTCTTTTTAATGTCTATGCTAATGGGGAAGGGTGAAGAGAACTAAATGACTAACTTTCATTAACTATCCACTAACTAAGTTCTAATTATCTTAGCACCAGTATCCGTTCCCACTTACTGCACACACCTTGAACCAGTGCAACGCTACTGGGATTACCAAACGCTACTCGTTACTGGGTTACCAAGTGTTACACACGTGCTTGAAGCGGTCGTACTGAATGCACTTAACTAGGAGAGTCAAGGGTTGAGAGAGATTAATTATTTAGGAAAGCATGTAAACAATTAATAATAATTAATTCCTATTTAGCTGAGTCCACATGTTGCAAGGTTTATCAGAAAGTTCGTATTTATTGTCGTACACAAATGTGTGCTCAAGTACAATTTGCTCAAATAAAGATCCATTCACTTTAAGACTCCTACTGCAGGCACATGGAAATTATTCTAACTTTGGAATGGTAAAATTGCTATAGTTTGGCTAAGGGTCTAAATCTAGATGCGTGAACAAGGGAAAGCTACCTCTTATTTATAGGCATGACAGCGGGCTACGATATCGCGTACACGATATCGTAGGGGTAGACGTGATATTGCGGCTCATCATACCCCTATTACTGAATGAAAACTTGTCCTCGAGTTCCTTACAAAATATTGGGAAGGTATGGGATTATTGACTTGAATGATACTAATGATGAATGGTGAGACATGTGAATGGATCATCATTACAATACATGATAAAATTAGTGTTCATGACAACAAGAGTGAACACTATACACATTTGACATCTAGCCTTCTTTGGCAGCTGAGAGAAAAAAGAGAAGAGAGAAAAGAAGAAGTTTGTTGCTGCCAACGCCAAGATTGTGCTTTTCATTGTCCATCCATAACTGCGCCATCGATCTTGTTCCTTGCATAACTGCTTTAGCACTAGTCCATTCCAAGTGTTTCCTTCAGATCCAATCCATTGTTGTATTATTGCCATCTGCACACACAACACAATCTTATATTAGCAAGGGTAAATGAATCACAATGTAGTTGATACCTTGCCTTAGTGTAAGGTCCATTGGTTGAGTTGTGATATGGCTAATACAAATTCTGGAGATATAATACTGGTGACTACTCAAGCTGTAGGGGTTAAGAAAAAATCGAAAAATTTTGACCAGGACGCCCATAACTGAGAGTGAACCTCCGGTAGCAAGAGAATAGAAAAAGATAAGGAATAAGAAAGATGGAGAAAAAGGAACAATGACAACAGTCAATGGATTAGCCCATTAGTCATTGTGCCTAAAAATGGAGGTAAATGTAGAGTGTGTATAGACTTTAGGCTACTGAACATGGCAACATTTAAACACCATTTCCCATTGCCATTTGTTGACCAACTCTTAGATACCATTGTAGGGCATTGATACTATAGTTTTCTAGATGGTTACAGTGGATACAATCAAATTCAAATAGCACCAGAAAACCAAGCCAAAACTACATTCACAAGTCCTTGGGGGACATTTGCATATAGGCAGATGTTGTTTGGCTTGTGCAATGCCCTAGCAACATTTCAACACCTGGTTCTAAGTATATTTTAGTAGCAAATAGGGAATGGTGTGGAGGTCCTAATGGATAATTTCTCCACCTACGGAGCAAACTTCGAACAAGCATTGGACCGATTAGAGTAAGTACTGAAATGATGTGTAGAAACCAACTTAAGGCTCAATTGGCAAAAAAGCCATTTAATGGTCCAGGAAGGCATTGTGTTAGGGCATAAGATTTCACAAACAGGGATAGAGGTAGATCCTAAAAAGATTAAAATCATCCAAGGAATCACTTGTGAACCTGAAACTGTAAAAGATATCTGATCATTCCTTGGACAAATTGGCTATTATAGATGCTTTATCATGAACTTTTCAAAGATTGCAAAACCATTGGTAGAATTAACGAAGAAGGATGTACCCTTTGAATGGACTAGGGAGTGTGAGCTAGCTTTCCAAACCTTGAAATAGAAGCTCATAGAAATACCCATTCTACAAGCTCCTGACTGGTCCAAACCATCGCACATAATGACTGACGCGTCCAACTTTACTTTAGGAGTTGTACGTACACAGTTAGATAACCAAAAATGATTCTATTACATTCACTGTGCAAGTCGAAGTATTGCTAGTACACAACTCAACTACACCATAATAGAAAAAGAATTAATGGTTGTGGTGTTTGCACTAGAAAAATTTAGGCACTATGTAGTGGGCTATAAGATATTTGTCCACATAGATCATAGTGCAATATGGTTCCTAATGAATAAACAAATGGTGAGCCCTCGTATCATACAATGGCTCATGATCTTACAAGAGTTCGATCTTATAATGATCGATTGTAAAGGCACCGAGAATGTTGTTGCTAATTATTTATCTTAGTTATGACTGGACAACAAAGAGGACGAATATCCGATCTTTGACTGCTTCCCTAATGAACTCCTCTTTGCAGGTGTAATAAATAATCAATTAACCATAGATAAAAATTGGTATAATAGCATTCTTACCTATCTTCTCATACAAGAAACACCACATGGGCTATACTTTAAAAAGAAACAATAGTTTCTTCACCAAGCCAAATATTTCATGGAAATCAACAGATACCTTTATAAGGTATGTTCCGATGGCTTGGGCCAATGTTGTGTTCCCGATGTAGATCAATTGTGAGTTCTCCAAAATGCTCATGAGGGCCCTTGTGGGGGTCATTACACTGGGAGATGAACAACATTAAAATCTTGCTTGTAGGATATTATTGGCCTACATTGTTCTATGATGCTCATCATTTCGTCCAATCTTGTGAGCCCTGCCAACGTGATGGGGGAATGACTGCTAGAATGGAGGGTCCACAACAATGGATTCAACCTTTAGAACCCTTCAACATATGGGGAATTAATTTTCTAGCGCCTATCACACCAATGTCTAATGGAAAAGCCTACATTGTTGTTGTTGACTATTTTACAAAGTGAACAGAAGTAGCCACTGTTACTGACTATACATCATCTACCACTACACGATTTGTTCAACAATAAATCATAAATAGGTTTGGCATGCCTTGTCCATGTATTTTCGATAATGGTACACATGTTACAAGTGTGACCTTTGAAAAATTAATGCAATGCTTAGGACTTGAGCATAAGCTAACTACGCCATATCATCCTCAAGAGAATGGTCAAGCTGAAGTCACTAATAGGGAGAATACAAAAATATTGACACAAACCATTAGCAAATATAAGTGAGATTGGAGCACCAAACTAAATGATGCTCTTTATGCATACCACTCCACATGGAAACTCCCTATAGGCTACTCTCCCTATGATTAGTGTATGGTAAACTTCCAACAATTCCTATCCAAGCTGAGCTCTATACAATATCTATAGCATGTGATCACAACCTTAACCTCAGTCTAGCATAGAAAGAACGAGAACCTTAACTTACTAGATGAAAATCAATTAGCCACCCTGTCATCCAACGAATTGCACAAGGCCTTCAACAAGTAACGTCATGATCTAAGAAGTAGGAAAGTTACATATCAACCAAGAGATAAGGTTCTCTATTGGAATCGTACACATGTGCAAGAACAAACTAAATTTTAAATGCTATGGGAAGGACCTTATATCATTCATGACACTTTTCCTTCATGGGCCATGATGATCTATAAACCTAAAAGCCCAGATAGGAAATTATTAGTCAACATCCAGCAAACCAAACCTTTCCATGAGCCTAAAACGGCCAGTACTAAGACTACCTCTATTAATGGACAACCTTGCTCATTATTTCAGATCTTTTCCTTCCAACTCAGTCGTGGGGGAGATGGCCACTAATGGTAATCATTCTAAAGCCCTCAGTTCCTTTGTCTTTTTTGTTTTACACATTCTTCATCTTTACTTGTTTTTGTTTTACACCATCATTAACATTTTTACTATTTCTTTCTCTATTACATTTTGTTTGAATTACTCTCACTTGTCGTATAATAAGAGCTCATGATGGTGGAATGTACTATATTGGTGTTGATCGCTAATATTTTGTTTTTACCTTTGACTTTTAATGTTGATGCTAGGATATGGTTTCTTTTGATAAAACACGTAATGAGTTCACGTTATCCATTCATCCATACAACTCCATGGTCTTCCTTTGTTTTGGAAATGTATTGTCCCTTTTTCTAAGCAAACTCATTAATGAATTGGTGGCTTAGTATTATTCAAACAATGGAAAGATACAAATGGATTGAAAATGATGTGACTTCAAGGGGATTCAATGTATTTATGCTGGCTATTTTCTTGGGTACTTGGATGTTTTTCATAGGTTTTCCGCCATTCTACTATTGACCAATATTAGGAAGTTGACTAAATCAAATAAGTCTTTGCATGGTGTGGTTCTCACTAAAAAAAAAAAACTAGTGGGAATTCAAAGCACACCCCTTAGACATAATAAAGTAACATGGGCTACAAGCACTGGTTATGGCACTGGAAAGACATGTTACCCATGCCTGAAGCTTCTGCTCTAACTAAGGCCCTTTCTCGCTTCCTACTTCTCTATCTTTCTCTTGTTGGAATGGTGGTGGCTCTATGGAAGCATTCTTGTTGCTTCAAGAGGATGGATTGGTCCAATGTGTTGATGCAAGGTCATTAGATGTGGTTAGTCTTAATCTAGATTTGGGCCGAATTTTATTAAGTCACCTTAATCACATACTACACAAGGGACTTTACACAACCTTGATTTTGGGATTCCATTCCATTCCATTCTCTCTTTCCGTATTACTTTCCAAATTCCACATCATTGCCAATTTTATGATTAGTCTATATCCTGATTGACGCATTGTTATTCTTTGGTAAATTCTTATGGGTAAGTCCTTAACCATTGTTTCCATATGTCATTTCTAGAGCCTACGGACTCTTTGGTTTGTGGGTTTGTCAGGCCATAAAGGGCATGAGCCTACTTTGCTGAGGACCGACTAGCATTCCTTTTTGATGCAATTGTTAAGTTCTTTCCCTTAAACATTTCTTGTAATCAACCATTTCTCATTTCACCAAATCAACGACATCCATTTTTATTTTGTTTTATTGGCTTCACCATTGTTATTTCTACCATCTTTCTTATTCTTTAAGTTTTCCACCCTATTGCTACTAAAGGTTCACTCTTAGCTGTGGGGGCCTATTGCAAAATTTTTCCATTTCATTACTTATCTCACCCCTACACCTTGGGTAGTCATCAGTTGCAAACCTCTAACCCAGTATCTACCATACCCACAACCTAGCCAAGGTGCTTCATATTGAAGCAAGGTATCAATCACATTATATCTTATCTATCCTTGCTAATTCATGACTATGTTGTGTGTGCAGATGGTGATCACATGAACAATGGACTCGGATGGAAGGGAGCACTCAGGATGGACTGTAGCAAAAAGCATTTATGCAGGGAACAAGCTTGATAATGTGGCTAGGGATGAACATCGGTGTGCACATTTTCGACATTGGCGACAACGTGCCTCATTTTCTTTTCTCTCTCTCTTTTTAAGCTGTCAAATGACGGTTTGGATGTCATTTATGTATAGTGTTCATCACAATGGTTATGAACACCAATGCTGTAATATGTTTGTCGATCCATTCACTAGGCACTTTGAGTCTGTCATTCCATGTTACCGTCAGTTGTCGTTCAGTTAATAATCCCATACCTTCGCAATATTTTGTAAGGAACTTGAGGATGAGTTTTCATTCAGTCGTGGGGGTATGATGAGTCATGATATGGGACCCGCAATATCGGACCCTTGATATCGGGTACACGATATTGGAGTTGCCAAAGCAATATTGGAACTTGTCTCATTGCCTATAAATAAGAGACAGGGGCACTTGGTTTCTAAGAGTTTTCTTAGTTCCTTAGCCGAATTCTTGCAGTTTTTCCTTTCTAGACTTAGAATCATTTCTAAGTATCCACAGTAGGAGTCATAAAGTGAACGGATCTTTATTCGAGCATTGTGTACCTAAGCACACCTTGTGTCTGGAAATAAAGACAAACTTTGTGATAAACCTTGCAACATTCAAAATAGCTTAATTATTTCATTTAATTGTTATTTACTATTATTCACTACTCTCATTAGTTAATTAATGTTATTTTATTGAATTGATAATTAACAACAAATTAGCACACTCAATACAACCACTTCAAGCATACATGGACACTTGGTAACCCAATAACGACTAGTGTTTGGTAATCCTAGTAGTGTTACACTGGTTTAGGATGTGTCCAACAAGTGGGGATAGATGTTGGTGTTAGGATTGGTTAGAGCATAGTTGATTAGTGAAATTAAATTAGTTAACTCAATTATTTCATTTCTCCATTTTAAGCACTAGGAACATAAAACATAAAAAGCATAAAAATCATATACCTCAAGCTTACTTAACCATACAATCATGCCTTACAAGTAAGCTTGGAAAGACAACAATCGCATAACCCATCCTTGTTCTATGTAAGCACATAAGTACTTAATCCTTGGAGTTCGACCAGATCGTGCGTAAATGCTCATATTCGTATGGTTGGATGTAGAGGTACCTCACCGCTAATCACACACGATATGCCCTACTAATAAGTTTTAAAAAATGTCACATGTATAAGAAACAAAAAACAATCTAAATATATTATAATTTCTATACATACTACCCACTACACCCCATAACAACTTACAACTACTCATTGCCTTCCCCCACTTTCATGCACCCCTCTACCCCTCCCAAAAATAAGACAACTAGGGGTGTTGGAACCTAAAATAATTGTAATATACATACATCTTAAGATATATAGTATAATTAGAACTTTATAACTTAGCATTGCTCATCAAAATCAAACCCATGACTTGGAGTTTTCAAATCAAGAGTCTTACTACAAGGCTAACACCACATTGTGTAAAAAATTCATACAACTAACTTAAGAACTACCCTACCATATGTCTACTATTGAGTTTTAAGAGACATCACATGTAAAAGATATAAAATACAACCCAATATATATTATAATTTCTATACACACTACCTAATACACCCTTTACCAACTAATAACTAACATCTACCCACTACTCCCCCCACCATTCCCCTTCCCCAACCTCACACCTAACCTAAAAACTATCATAATAGTTATACGTCAATACTCGCACCCTTGAAAGGGTAAATTTTTTACATTCCAAAAATTGTTGCATAGTCTTGAACTTATGATCAATCATACATTAAAAATAAACTCCTCACAAAACATTGAAATGATGATTGCTCAAACATTAAAAACAAATCCCACTAAACAATCCTATATTCATGTACCCCTGAATGTGAAAATAATCTCTTTATGTAATTTCTGATTTAGGGGTTCACCTGTAAAATCCTTATTAATTATATATAAAGAAACTAATATACATGCTACAAAACCTTGATTTAAAAAATATTAATTATGAGCATAAATAAAAATAAAGAAATATAATGCAAAAAACTTTCATAATACTAACATATATAATTAAATAAAATTTATTTAGAGAAAATTTACGATTTGCGTAGCCACAAAAAGAAAGTTGTCTAAAAATTCCACTAGTTGCATCATAAAATAGTGTGTAAAATAAAAATCCCAATGACACTTATTTCACCTCAGTCAAACATTTAGAAATAAAGTTATTTATGTTTTTTAAGTTTACTAAATTAAATAATAAATTCTTAATGTATAATAAATAATATTAAATTTTCTCAAACATATAGCACACACCACAATGAAAAATGTTCCTTGCAATCCCATTGTCCTAATGGCACAACAATACATTCATATCTATCATACTTTATTATTTATTTGCAAAAATAGATACATGACTCAAATATCAGAAAACTGTACAAGGTCTCTATTTCACAAAAATATAAGATATAAAAAAATTATTTTTCAAATCCATAAGGTCCATGTACAAAATTGATACACCTTTCATTTCATGTCGTTCTTTTAATGATTTCTTACCTACTTTGGGCTCTTTGCATCAAAATGTAGGAGGAGCCAAAACCCTCAAATAAGAAAGGTTATTATATTTTCTTCTCCATTGAGCATAAAGGTTATGGGCCAAAATGCTCAATATATGGGATAGGCAAGGTTTTTGATGAGCCGCGATATCACGTCCGTGATACCGAGTACATGATATTGCATCCGCGATAACGGGTATGCGATATAGGAGCCTTCCAAGCGATATCATGTACACGATATCGGGGCCTGCCTTGTTGCCTATAAATAAGAGGTGGGCACACTTGGTTTGCATAGTTAGTCTTAGTCCCTTACCCAAACTCTTGCCTTTTTCCCTTTCCAGAGATAGAATTATTTCTGAGTGCCCACAGTAGGAGTCATAAAGTGATGGATCTTTATTCGAGCATTGTATACTTGAGCACACCTTGTGTATGGAAATAAATATGAACTTTGTAATAAACCTTATAGCATTCAGAATAGATTAATTACTATTACTTAATGCTTTCCTTAGTTAATTAATGTTCTCTCTCTCACCCTGCAACTCTCCTAAGTAAGCACACTCAGTACGATTACTTCGAGCATGCATGTAATGCTTGGTAACCCAGTGACAATTAGTGTTTGGTAATCCCAGTAGTGTTGCACTGGTTCAGGATGTGTACAGCAAGTGAGAATGGATGCTGGTGTTAGGACTAGTTAAAGCATAGTTGAGTAGTTAAATCAAAATTGGTTACTTAGTTATCTCTCTCCTCCCTTTGTAGCACTAGGACATAAAAACATAAAAGCTATAAAAATCATGTACCTCAAGTTTACTTAACCATACAATCATGTTATACAAGTAAGCTTGGGAAGACAACGATTGATCAACCCATCCTTGTTCCATAAAGGCACGTAATCACTTAGTCCTTGGAATTCAACCGGATCGTGCGTGGACACTTGTATTCGTATGGTTGAGTGTAGGGATACCTCGCCACTCATTAGTTTCCAAGAAAATATTTTAAAATGTTTTCAAGTTTAAAAATGCCAAAAATCTTCCAAAATTTCAAAAGAATGTATATTTTATCCAAGCATTTTTGAAGGCTAGGTCTTGGTTACCCTCATTATCAATAGGAACCATCAAGTATTGGGATAACCTCATGATTATCATTGGATTATCCTTTAAATTATTTTAATATCCAAAAATATCACAAATTTGTCTAGCAAAAATCCAACAAGTGTATGTTTTAAACAAGCATCTTCGAAGGCTAGGTCTTGGTTACCTTCACTACCAAAGGGACTCACCAACAACTCTAGAAATAACCTCACTGCTATCATTGGATTATCCTTATGATCCTAAACAAGTTACTCATGGCTAGGTCTTGGAAATAGCCTCACTACTATCATCCTTAATGGTTGCGGCACACGTATCATCGTAAGGATAGGTCTTGATTATGCCTCACCACACAGCACTAGACTCAACTACTCAATGTCATAGTCTCACACGAACTTATGAATCAAGATCCAAGGTAGAAAATCCATTAGACAACCCTTGTTCCCATGGGATGATTCCCACTAAAAAACACTCCACTACTATATGCACACAAGGGCATATCAAAGATTCGTGACTACCAAGTGATGGGAAAAAATAAGTGATAGAGAAAAATGCAAAGTGGTGGTGGAAGAAACCTTGATGTGTAAGCAAGAAAGAAAAAGCATAACATATGTTTCTGTTATAACAATATCATGTATATACCTTATATATTTTAACAATGCATTTTGCATGTGAAGGACTCCAAATCAGATTTTATTTGAACCTATGGGATCCCTATCAAGTGCTCTACTTAATCATATAATAAAATCTTATCTAGGCATTACTTATCATGGTCACCTAGTTCAAATGCCAACACTTTTATGATATTTTAGCAGACTAGAAAGTGTGATATTTCGGGAACCAGAACTCTGACTTTAGTGAACCAAGGATCAAAATCTATGTTTTTGAACATTTTGGACACGTCGATAAGGTTAGATTTTGGTAAGACATCATCCTAAGATACTTCCTTAACAAAGCTAATTTATGCAATATTTAATTATAATTAAAAGATAAACTTAAAATCCTAGTTTAATGATAAAAACTGGCAAGGGATATGTTTTAGGTAGGGTTAGAGTTCAAAATTGTTCCTTGAACAAAGTATTATATAATCACATATGCATAATAAAATAAAAAGATGCATAATTAAATGTGCATAATAGAGAACAAATGTGCATAATAAATATTGAATATACATAACTAAATATGCATAAAGAATAAAATATGCATAATCTAATACTTGTAAAGATATGATAACTGATAAAAGAAAAACTTCTTGAGATAATTGGATTTTAACATTTAATCATAAAATATTTAGAATATCTATGACTGAGCTTAAATAGTAGTGAAACAAAGGATAGAAAATTTTAACTAAATACCCTAACAAGCATATTGCATTCACTTATGTAGGAAACTAACAATACCAACAATAATAATAATAGTAATAATAATAAGCTTGATGAGTGGCGATGTACCCCTACGCCCAACCATACAAATCACTAAAGCATTATCCACGATCCGGTCAAATTCCGTGGACCTATAGTTATCTCATACACTAGTTTCTGTAGGAAGTGAAACGATGTTAAGAACGTTCATTGTCTTCCCAACTACACTTGTGACGCTCAAGGGTATGGTTTAAGTGTAATTGAGTATATGAATTTTTGTCATTATATATATATATATATATATATGATGTAATCACCTACAACAAGAATAAGAGTAGAATAGATTAAAAGCTAAATTATGTATTACCTAACTAGCCTAACACAAGTAACTATCCCACTTTTCTGAACACATATAGCATTGTTGGACTACCAAACATTAAGCGTTGTTGGTTACCAAGTACTATATGAATGCTCAAAGTGGTCATCCTTGTGTTCATTAATTGCTGGAAATAACTTACTTAGTCAAATGCATTAAAGTAAAGAGCAAGAAAGTAAAATGCAATAAGGAAAATATTAAGCTATTCTTAGTGCTGCAAGGATTGTCAAAAGAGTTCATTTTATTCCTATCACACTGCTGCGCTCAAGTACATCAATGCTCGAACAAAAAACTATACACACTTAAGAATCCTTCTGTGGGCACTCTAAAAATATTCTAACTTTGAGGAAAATAAACTACAAGGGCTTTGCTACTTTGACTTATAAAATCTAAACTATGCTCCTCAAAACTAGAGACTAGGCACAATATTTATACACTTGGGGTATATAACCCGATGTTGAACATTCTACATCGCATACCCGACATCGCAGTCAACACAAATGGTGGTTCATTAAAACTTATCTATTAAAATTCATCTAATAGTATTAAAGAACTAATTATTGCATTAAATTAAATGATAAAATCTATGCAAATTTCTAGGTTGTGACATCACCCCTCTCCTTGTATAAATGACCAAAATTTCCCTCAAAAATAATGTATTCAAATCTATTCATACATTTAGATCTATGGCCACCCACATTTCTTGCAACTCTTAACATCTACTAAAGGGAAAGGACTCAAACCTTTTCAACAAGCATCCAACTTGCTCCACCCTAACTAAAAAACCCATAATTGGCATTACTGGGCATGTTCAGGGTGTAGCCTAGTGCCTTAGTGCACGTTTCTTGGGAAATAACTACAATAGACCGCCACTAGGATATGAATAAGATAAGAAATGCCATTATTAAGGTGAATAATGTAATAGATTCAGTTAAAGCAAATCCCTAAATAACATAACCTAAGAAGTATTTAGTTAATTGATGAGCAATGAGGTATCCCTATGCTCAACCATACGAATACGAGCGTCCACGCACGATCTAGTCAAATTCCAGATCTGGTCAAATTCCACAAAGTGCTTATGCATCTTTGTGGAACAACAATGGGCTGATCAATCATTATCTTCCCAAGCTTACTTGTATGTCACGATTGTATGGTTAAGTAAACTTAAGGCATATGATTTTTATACTTTTTTGTGTGTTTATGTCCTGTTGCTAATAACGGAGGAGAGAGAGATAACTAAGTAACTAATTTAATTCAACTACTTATTAACTAGGCTCTAACTGATCCTAACACTAGTATCCATTCTCACTTGCCGTACACATCCTGAACCAGTGCAACACTATTGGGATTACAAAACACTAATCGACATGGGTTTACCAAGTGTTACACACATGCTCGAAGTGATCATATTGTGTATGCTTACTTAGGAGAGTTGTAGGATGAGAGAGAATCATTAATTAACTAAGGAAAGCATTAAGTAATAGTAATTAACATTAATTAATCTATTCTAAATGCTGCAAGGTTTATCACAAAGTTCATCTTTATTGCCATACACAAGGTGTGCCCAGGGACACAATGCTCAAATAAAGATCTGTTCACTTTATGACTCCTACTGTGGGCACATAGAAATAATTCTCTCTAAAAGGGAGAAAAGGCAAGAGTTTGGGTAAGGGACTAAGAATAACTATGCAAACCAAGTGCACCCACCTCTTATTTAGAGGCAAGGAGGTAGGCTACGATATCGCGTACATGATATCGCATGGAAGACCACGATATCACGTAGCTCATCATACCCCCATGACTAAATGAAAACTCATCCTTGAGTTCCTTACAAAATATTGGGAAGGTATGGGATTATTGACTGAATGAGAATTGATAGTGACAAGGAATAACAAACTCAAAGTGCCTGGTGAATCAATCGACAAACATATTACAACATTAGTGTTCACACCCTTTGTGGTAAACACTATACATGGATGACATCCAGACCTACACTTGACAACTTGAAGAGAAAGAGGGAGGAAAGAAAATTTGGCGTGTTGCTGCCAATGCTGAGATTGCGCCCTCCATTATTTATCCGTAGCCATGTGACCAAACTTGTTCTTGGCGTAAACGTTCTAGCTTGAGTCCATCCTGAGTGCTTCCTCCTATTCCAGTCCACAGTTCGTGTAATCGCCATCAGCACACACAACATAGTCATGAATGAGCAAAGATAAGTAAGCCACAATGTAATTGATACCCTACCTCGATATAAAGTGCATTGGCTGGGTTGTGGTTATGGTAGAAATTGGGTTAGAGGTTTATCACTGATAACTACCCAAGGTGTAGGGGTTAGTCAAGTAGTAGAATGGAGAAATTGAAAATTTTTTGCCACGGCTCCCACAACTAAGAGCGAACCTCCAATAGCAATAATATGAAAAAATATAAGGAACAAGAAAGATGGGAAAAAATAACAATGGAAACTCCAATAAAGTGGATGTCAAAGGTGGGGATGAAACGAGAAATAGTTGATTGTAGAGAATGTTTAAGGAAAAGAACTTAACAATTGCACCAAAAAGGAATGCCAGTGGGTCCTCCCCAAAGCAAACTCATGCCCTTTATGCCCTGACAAACCCACAAACAAAAGAGTCCGTAGGCTATAGGAATGTCATTTGGAAGGAAGAGTTAAAAAACTTACCCACAAGAATTTACCAAGGAAAAACAATGCGAGAACCAAGATATGGACTAATCATAAAACTGGCAATGAGGTGGAAGATGGAAAGATGGAGAGTAGAAATGGAATGGTATCCCAAGAGCAAAGTTGTGTAAATTCCCTTGTGGATGTCATGGTTAATGTGACTTAGTAGAACTCATTCCAAATCTAGACTCAAACCAACCATACTCAGTGACCTTGCATCAATACACTTGGCCAATCCATCCTCTTGAAGTAATAAAAATACTGCCACGAAGAGTCACCACCATCCCAAGGAGAGCGAGATGGAGAAGTAGGAAATGAGAAAGGGCCTTAGTTAGAGGGGACCTTCAGGCATGGGTAACATGTCTTTCCAGTGCCATAACCAATGCTTGTAGCCCATATTTCTTTATTATGTCTAAGGGGTGTGCTTTGAATTCCCATTTTTTTTTGTGTGAGAACCACACCATGGAAAGACTTATTTTTATTCACTCAACTTCCTGATATTTGATTGATGGCAAAATGGTGGAAAACCCAAGAAAAAGCATCTAAGGACCCAAGAGAATGGCTAGCACAAATGCATCGAATCCCCTTGAAGTCACACCCTTTTCAACCATTGAGTCCTTCCCTTAGTTCAAAAAATACCAAGCCATGAATTTATTAAGAATTTGATTAGAAAAAAAGGAACTGTATAGTTCCAAGCTAAGGGAGACCACAGAGTTGAATGGATGAATGGACGATGTGGACTCATTGCTTGTTTTATTAAAAGAACCATATCATAATATTAGGATCATAATTCAAAGGTAAAAAGCAAACATTAGTAATCAATGGTATATAATTCAATCCACCATCATGATGACTTATTGTATGATGAATGAAAGTAAATCAACCAAACAAAGAAATAGTAAAAATGTGAATGATGGTAAAACAAAAATAAGAAAGATTTAAGAAATGTGTAAAACAAAAAATACAAAAAGGGCTAAGGGCCTAGAATGGTTGGCATAGGTGGCCATCTCCCCCACGACTTAGTTGGAAGGAGGAGATCCAAAATAGTGAGCAAGGTTGTCCACCAATAGAGGTAGTATAAGTACTAGCTATTTTAAGCTCATGGAATGATTTGGTTACACATTGATCAACAATTTATTATTTGGGCTCTCAGGTTTGTATATCATCATGGCCCTTGAAGAAAAAGTTGCATGAATGACATAAGGTCCTTCCCATAGCGTTTGAAATTTGGTACGTTGTGGCACATGTGTGGGATTCTAGTAGAGAACCTTATCTCCCGATTGATACTTAACTTTCCTAATTCTTAGGTCATGATGTTTTTTGTTGAAGGCCTTGTGCAATTTGTTAGATGATAGGGTGGCCAATTGGTTCTCATCTAGCAGATTAAGGGTCATCAACCATTGTTTTTGTGCTAAGTCAAGGTCAAGGTTGAGGTCACATGCTGTGGATAGTGTACGAAGCTCGGTTTGAATGGGAAGCATTGGTAATTTACCGTACACTAACTCATAGGGAGAGTAGCCTATCGGGAGTTTCCATGTGGAGCGGTATGCCCAAAGAGCATCGTTTAGTTTAGTGCTCCAATCTCGCCTAAACTTGTTAATGGTTCTTATCAATATCTTCATAATCTCCCTGTTGGTAACTTTGGCTTGATCATTTGCTTCGGGGTGATATGGTGTAGTCAGTTTATGCTCAACCCCTAGGTGTTGCATTAATTTTCAGAAAGTCACACCTGTGAAGTGTGTATCATTGTCTAAAATAAGTGCACGAGGCACAGCAAACCTATTTACAATTTATTGTTGAATAAATCATGTAGTTGTAGATGATGTACAATCCTTAACAATAGCTGCATTTGGCCATTTTGTAAGGTAATCAATGGCAACAATAATATAAGCTTTTCCACTAGACATTGGTTTTAATGGACCCCATAATATCAATTCCCCATATGTCGAAGAGTTGTAAAGGTTGAATCCATTATTACAGA